>JADGIF010000042.1:0-28809 GCA_018985225.1 Amoeboradix gromovi
TGTGGACAGAGATGTGAATGCATGTTGTAATAATCTTCAAGTGATAGATAGTTTGCTAGCGAATGGTGAGAGACCAGGTTGGCAACAAAGGATCACTGATAAAGTAGTTTCGCCTATTGCCTAGGTGAAGAAATATGGGACACTGCTGTAAAAATTTCAACTGGGTATATCTCGTCACTCGTTTTTCCCCCAGTCTACTTTTTACAGAGCATGTCCCATTGATGTGAAGTTGATTCATCATTTTACCAAAATATTTCAATGATTCCAAAGCATTTACTACGTCCACTCAACTCCTGAAAGGTCACAGATACCAAGCAGTTATCTCTTCAAGTCATCCGTAAGGTAATAAAGACAATTAGTAAGATCTTCAAGTTTTAGAAATAGTATTAGCCAATGATAAAAGACTAAGTTGTCAAAGATGAAATGGTAGCAGAAGTATTTTGCCTAATTTATAGCTAATAGAAGATTGGGCGCTTTGGTAAAAGTTCATGAATGGTGTGTCACATCTGATTGGTTCTTCTTCGATATCCAAAAAAGGGAGAATTCAGAAACCATGCCAGCACTCATTAAAGGTCTTCCAAACTTTGGAAATACCTGCTACATCAACAGCGTACTGCAAATTGTACATAATGTTGATTATTTTTCGGTTGAGGGTAGTAATAAATGGAGTAAACTCATTACTAATGCCTACACTCAGAAGCAGCTCAAACCCTTAATCTCTCAACTTTCTAAGCAAAAGAAGCAATTCAAAAAAAACAGACAAGGTGATGCTCAAGAGCTGTTGCTGTTCATGTTAAATTATATGAAATGCTCTTCTGACTATCAAATCACTATATCGTGCCAAATCACTTGTCAACACTGTAGATATATATCTAAATCAAAGAACCTGTCCAATATGCTCTTAATTGATCCTAAAAAGTCAATCGAGTCGAACTTGAAGCCAGAAACAACGTTTCTTAGAGATTACAAGTGTGAAAAGTGCAACTTAAATGGTGCTAGAAAACTTGATCAGGTCCATGGATATCCGCAGCTATTAATTTTATCCAACAACGCCTTTAAGAAGAAGAACTATTTGCCTTTAACATTCAATTGGAATAACTCTGATCATAGTTATTCTCTAATTGGAATGATCGTACATTTGGGATCTGACAATTGTGGCCATTATATAGCTATCATTAAGAAAGATGACCAGTGGTATGAGTGCAATGACAACAGAATAATATCTTTGGCTGAGAGTGATGTAAAAAGATACAAACCATATGTGGCATTTTATGAAAGAAGAGGCCGTAAAAGACATCGGGACGAAGTGTCTTTTACAGAAAATACAAACAGCAAACCAAAGAAAACTAAAAATGAGTCGAATATTACTGAAAAAGTGGTAAGTGCTAATTCGACTACAATTGAAGGAAAGCAACCTTCTAGAAAAGCTAGGAAAACTCCAGCCAGAGTGGAAGCCTTAAACAGTAATAAAGCAATGGCTCCTAAAAGAAACGCTTTTACCGAAAGCTTAACATCTGCTCCTCGGAATTTGGAAGCTAGTACAACATGGATGACCAGGATAAGGAAAGTGTTTGCTGACAGTTTGAAAGTAATAAATAAATAGACATTCAAGCACTTCATACTCGGATTAGCTTAAATTACGGCCATCTACTGTAGAAACCTAACATGTACTAGGGTGTTCTTGATTTAAGAGGATACCGGGAATTTAATAAGAGCTTACTCCTTTCTTTGGATTAGTTTTTGAAACTAACCTGATGACAGAAGCAGTCACATGCAGTTTAAGTATTAGAGCAAAAGACAAATCCGGACTACTAAGTGATGTCTTGTCAAAGCTGAAAAAGTTCAATTTGAATCTCACATCCATTAAATCTACAACCACAAAGGATCCTACAGTAGATTATGCTTTTGATATTATTTTCACAGCGCCAGCAGACTTTGACTTGACTAACTTGCAGAAGGATTTAGAAAGTGAGCCGCTAATCAGATATTGCCATCTGACCTCAAATCAATCAGACAACTTTTCACAGTTCTTTCCAAGACAACTCCGAGACTTAGATACATTTGCGGATAAAGTGTTAAGTTATGGCATGGAACTGAAAGCGGACCATCCTGGGTTCAAGGATCCAGATTATCGTAAAAGAAGGTCTGAGATAACCGAAAAAGCCAAGACTTATCGTACTGGAATGCCTCTTCCTCATGTTAATTACACTTCAGATGAGTTAAAAACATGGAGCACTGTGTACACTAAGCTGACAGAGTTGTTTCCCACCCATGCCTGCGCAGAACATCAAAAGGTTTTTCCATTGCTTGTTCGTCATTGCGGATATTCTGCGAACAAGATCCCTCAAATTCACGACATCTCCATCTTCCTTAAGTCTTGTACGGGATTCACTTTAAGGCCAGTGATGGGTTTGTTAAGTTCGCGTGATTTTTTAAACGGACTTGCATTTAGAGTCTTTCATAGCACTCAATACATCCGGCATCATTCTAAACCGTTATATACGCCAGAACCGGATGTTTGTCATGAATTGCTAGGCCACGTTCCAATGTTTGCAGACGCTGACTTTGCGGACTTTTCACAAGAAATTGGGCTGGCATCTTTAGGGGCAACTGATGAAGATATAAAAAAATTAGCCACGGTATCCTAACTCTAATTAAGTTATATTGGTTTACGGTTGAATTTGGAGTTACGAAAGAAGGCGATGCTATAAAGGCTTATGGAGCGGGATTGCTGAGCTCATTCGGTGAATTAGAGTATGCAGTAGGTGATAAACCAACTCATCTACCTATGGATCCGTGGAAGGCATCCGAAACTGCATATCCCATCACAGAATATCAGCCATTATACTATGTTACTGAGAGCTTTAAGAAGATGAAAATGCAAGTTCGTGAATTTTCGAAGTCATTAAAAAGATCATTCGGGGTAAGATATAACCCATACACAGAGTCAATTGAGGTATTGGATGGACACGAACAGATTGTAAGGTTCATGCATGACATCCATGGAGATATGCAGGTTTTGTTAGATTCATTAGATTTATTAAATTAATAAACTACCATACTTTCAACCCTTGCATAATTTGGTGAAGAGTGTTATTTGCAATACTATTGGCTTTTATAGATCCTTTTTTTAGGACTTCTACAACCTCTCCGTCATTTAACTCTTTAAGCCTTTTAGCTATAGGTTCAACAGTGTTGCAAAGCACCTCAGTTGCTTCTTTCTTAACAATTTTGTGGAGATTAGGGCCTTGAGCGTAAGTTAGTCCTTCAATTGCATCAGCGATTGGTATGCCCTTGCAGCCTGCAATTATTTGAAAAAGATTTAACATTCCCGGGCGGTTTTCTATGTTTTCAAGTGTGGTAATATTATCTGTTATGGCTCTATTTATTTTGCTGGAAATCAAGTTATTGGAATCGGTTAATAATATGCAGGAGTTCTGGTTACTATCAGATTTGGACATTTTTAAGTCTGGATTGCGCAAAGATTTAACTCTGCAAGCAGAAGACAGAACAGGTCTTGGAATTATTAAATTTTCGAACTTTGCTGAAGATTTTCTAATTTCTCTATTAAGTTTGCGCGCCAAAGATCGGCACAGTTCCAAATGCTGTACTTGATCCTCGCCAATAGGTACCAGATTTGGCCGATATAGTAGAATATCTGCAGCCTGTAATATTGGATACGTGAGCAACCCAGAATGTCTAAGATTCGAAGTAGTCTTTGTTTTCCATTGTGTCATGCGTTCAAGCTCGCCAACAGGACAATGGTTGGAAAGAACCCAATACAATTGACTATGCGCAGGGACCAAAGATTGTTGGAAGATGCTACATTTTGAGGGATCTACACCGCATGCAATTAGGAGTTTTGTAGTTTGAATAGTGTTCAAATAAATGTTAACGGCTGTTGTCATGGCATGAAGATCAGCTACCATAATTAGCGTGTCTATATTTTGCATCTGCACCCACGACTTTATACTTCCTAGGTAGTTACCAATATGAAGTATGCCCGAGGGTTGCAAACCTGACAATATCCGTTTCATGGAAATAATTCAATCTTGAAAAGTAGCAGCAAATCGGAAGACATAATAAAGTCAAGTTAATTGCGTTTGAAGTGTTAAATACATTGGGACCACTCCACATAAAAGTCTAATTTACAAGTGGGACATCAAATATAAAAACTGGACTAACTTTCTGTGACAAATTGGAACATTATTTTAGCTTTATTAATTTTATGGATTCAAGAGGCGAGTGGACATTCAGCTAGTTGCGGAGTTGACGAGTATAAAAGGAAAATAAATATTCTGTACAGCTATTCTCTTACTCTTTCATTTAATCTTTATTTCAAATAAAATGCACCTTTTGCTTAGATGCTCAAAGACCTCATATATTTCAACGAGATGCAGGGTCTTCTAGTTTTATTTTGAAAAGAGGAATACAGTCAATGAAAGAAAATTGGTATAATAGAAGATCTTTTATTAATGATAGCATTTCCTCCGTATGGTACACCTTTAAAAACGAGTTAGTCTAGTTTTTATATTGTGTCCCAAGTATATCCAGAATTTTGACGTAAAAACATAGAACGTTAGGCGCCAAACTACCCTCCTAATTCCCTCTTGCACTAGACTAAGCTGAGAACAATGGGAATGCATACAACTCAAGTATATGACCTCTATGTACTTATAGACAACCACTTTTGACGTCTAGCAACTCTGATGCATGGGAAGTTCTCGGCTTATTAGATGATCTCTTTTGAGGAAGATATGAATAAACCAATGATATCCTGAAAGTCTTATGCATGGTTCAGAAATCTATTTTCTAAAGTCTATGTTCATCTTATAGCTCCTGAAGAAAATCACATTCAGTATCTATTTTTGATGTCTCTATATTTGATACATTGTGGTAATGGTGATTTGGAGACCTAGTGATGTATAAAAAATGAATATCCAGTTTTTATTAGACTAAAAAAGTCCAAAAAAGAGGATTGCTCGACACATGAATTGTATTTAATCAGGGTAAATTATTATTTGATAAGAGTCGACACCTGGAAAGAAATCAAGCTGGTGAAGATTTGTCCAACAAAGTAGAGGTGTTAAATTATGGAAATAATACTCGATTAGTATTGCTTCTTGAGACACTAAGCTAAAGGTTTGTCTAGTTTTTGTAGAATGTGTCCCAAGTGAAACACTGGTGCCTATAATTTATGAGCATCAAAGTGGACGAATTGGGATTTATATTATCCCAAGAGAGTTATCAAATTTATCTTGAAGAGGTACCAAAGAAGCAAGATCAAAGCAAAATTTGGAATGACTATTTGAAAAGCTTAGGAGACGGGACTGGGCTGGAAAATATAAATAAAATAAAAAAGAATGAAAAAATAATTAAAAGAATGGTCAGGAATGGCGTTCCTGCAGATTTACGAGGTCCAATGTGGATGCATTTCACCGGTGCTAAACAACGCAAAACCACCAACGAGCATATTTATGATTCACTCTTGTACCAATTTCATTTGACATTGACGTATTTCAAAAACATAAATGGCGAATTGCAAATACCCAAGGCTTATAAAAACATATTTGTTGACATCCATGAGTGCAACCGATGGCCACAACCTTCAATGGTAGATTTTTCCGAAAAGGACAGAAAGAGAATTCAAAAATTTATCAAAATAGTGGATTTAATTGAACGAGATTTGCTTAGAACATTTCCAGAGAATCAGTATTTTAAATCTACTCCATTTTCACCCACACCAAATCTATCGCGTGAGCCTTCAGTAAATAACTCAGTTTGTGATATGAGTGTACAAGATGCGGAAGAGGTGTTCGAAGCCAAAGACACAATAGCGACACTTCCTCGCAGCTACTCCTACGATGACTTGAAATCCAAAGCTACTAGAACTACTGGTAACATGATCGCCAGTTTAAGACGAGTTTTGATAGCATTCGCTGTCTACGCTCCCTCAATTGGCTATTGCCAATCACTAAACTACCTTGTTGGTATGCTATTACTTCATATGAGCGAGGAGGATGCGTTTTGGATGCTAGTTACAATTGTTTTTGATGTTTTGCCGCCATTTGTATATGCGCCTGGTTTACGAGGTGTTATACTAGAATCAAAGGTAGTAAGATACTTTTTAACTAATAAAACTCCGAATATTATGCGAAGGATAGAGCCTCATATCCATTTAGAATCCTTGTCTGCGAATTTCCTGATGACTTTGTTTGTCAACGTTCTACCTCCAAGCACTTTGTGCCGGTTCTGGGATTGCTTCTTTTACGAAGGCATTCATGTGTTTTACAGGATGATGCTAACTGTTTTTGTGTTAGCTAATTCTGAGATAAAAAAAATGCCAAGTTATAAATTGAATGAGTTCCTACAAAAATATCCCAGACAGATGAAAAACAGTAATGACGCGATTGATAAACTGATATATTACGGTAAAAAAAACATAAACATAACTGAAAGGGATGTGATTTATGTAAGACAAAAGATTATGAGAGATGAAAATTCTGATTTGCCTGGGATACCTAAATTTCCAAAAAGAGGGAAGAAGTTGTCATTAACCAGGAACATATCATGGATAGACAGTAGCGACAATGAGTCCATTAAAAGTCCTTGATGCTAAATAAAAATAAAATTTTCTTGTAAACCGTGTTTCATAATCTGCTGGATGAAAATATGTTCTTCCATACAGGAATTAGAACCATTTAAAAGTAAACTGATTCTGTGCGATGTTCCGATTCAAATGGACTTTATTATCGGCGCTAGGTTTGATTTAAAAACTAGGCCTGATTGGAAGAAGAGTTACTCTCAAGATTTGAAGTTATCTTTCAATAACGAGCCTTGTGTGTATATACTTCATAAAGAGTCTAGCTATACCGTTATACTTTACGTTCCTGACGGCCTAATGCGATTACCCAGTCCATTAAAATTGGATTTAGAACCTGAGAACGATTCTAGTTTGCTATTGTGGCACGGGTTATCCAGGTTGACAAGTTATTCAGTAGATCTACCTACAATCCCATTGTCTGATGTTTTTGATGTATATACAAGCTCTGTTCAGGCTGCTTTATTTTTGTATTCAGTAGATTCGCCTGATTTAAAGCTTATTCAAAACCTGCTTCTAGTACACAAAGGCAATTTCAAGAACGATTTCCCTAATATTAAACTTGGTAGAAACATATCCTGCCAATCTCTTGTCCAACAGACTGATTACGCATGTCAAGCTAGTCCAATCTCCGCAGAAATTGCAATTCAAACTAACAATGATTTATTCGATCATATTAATAACCTGAAGCATGCTGTAAACGTATCTTATGCTGGGGAAATCAAACAGCAGCTGCTGAAGAATAAAGCCCAGCTGCAAGCTATTCAACAACGGCTTCTCTTAAAAAACGCAATGGCGACTGCGATGAACTTTATAAAAGATTTGATAAATTACAGAGAGCAGAAAGTAACAGCTCTCGAACAGCTACTGGTTTTGCGGAATGCAGAAGTTGCTGATTTAAATGAAAAGAATAAGATGTTGAATAAAATTAATTCAAATTCGAATTTTACATCCAAGCAGATAGTCAAGCTGACTCATCAGCTTGAGGACGACAAGGAAGAACAGCGTATTGACCAGGATCAGCACTGGTCAGAATTCAAGAAATTGATGCTTTTGCAGGGAAACCAGTTGAAATCCATTTTTGAATCTTCTTTTAGAGAAGTGACCACCAATAACCATTCTCAGTCATCTGAAATACTCTCTAATATTAACGAGCAAAGCGCAATGGTCCACAAAGTATTCACTGACTTGAATAGTCACTTACATGCAATCAAATCAAATTTAAAATCTTCTACAGAACAGAGTGAAATTGCTAATAAGATTGATCAGTTAGTAAGGCTAACCAGGTCTTACGAAATCGAAAAAGTGAAATATGCAGAGGCATTGAGAGATATGGAGAATGTACAGCAAGACAGGAACAGATTAATAAATGAGAATGACGGGTTGATTGATAAATTGCAAACCACTACTAGCGATTTGGAGCACTATAAACAAGTAAATACGACTCAAGTGAATTCCATTCGAATCTTAGAGACAGAAACTAACAAATTAAAAAAACAAAAAAAGAATTTGGAGCTGGAGATCGAAAACACTCGGAATGAACTGCGAATAGAAAAAGAAGACAGAGACACATTAGAAGACAGCAACTCCACACAAAGTAAGAGAAACAGACAGCTTGTTGAGAAGTATCGACTAGAATTGGAGCAGATTAAGAAAATAAACAACAACTTGGAAGAAGACAAGTATGAGAACAACAAGTTAGTAGAAGATTTAAAACACCAGTTGAGATCAGCCATTAAGAATAATGAGAAGCTAAACAAGACTAAAGAGACTTTACAATTACAAGATGAAGTGGATTACTTGGAATTGAAATTGAAAGATGTAGAACAGCAGCGCCTGGTATTAAAAAGGCAGAACGACGACTTGAGTGACAAATTGATGCTTGTAGAAAAGAAAAGCTCGATAAAGCAGTCTACCCCTGCAGATGTGGACTCCGCAATATCGGTAAATAAGGATAGCAAAAAGAAAAGAAAGACAGAGAGTAGGCCCAAAAGGGAAAGAAAGAAACCAAAGATATACGATGAAATGGTTAGCAGCGAGAAAATAATTATACCGTCAACAGAGAGGATACCACTAAGACCAATGTTTAATGTAATAGCTGCTAATATAGAGGACAATATCAGATGACGAAGAAGAACCAATCGAAGAAAAGAAAGGACTTGATTCCTACAAAATATTCTCCGGATTTAAGTTAAGTAAAAAAATGTAACCAAACTGAATTTTTAAAACACGGTTCATTGTAATGTTCTTCATAATATGTCCAGGTTATCCACCTGTTGCATTTGATCAAAAAAGTGAGGTTGAATTTACTAGTTTGTTGCCAAGTTCAAATACATTTTGCGTTTTTGCGGATGTGATATTGGAGAATCAGTTCGCAAACGTACTTGTAAGATTAGATGAGTCCAATTGGGAACAGCTGGGAGTCCTAACGCCCAATAAATTAAGTGCATTCTTTAAAACCAAAGGATTAATTGTACAAGAAATAGGAATTCAGATACAGACAGGTATTCCACCATTGATTCAAGTTAACACGAACACTAGTTTAACTCTTACTAGCCATATAGCAAGAAGGTTGATAACGCATTTAGAGAACTATATTTCATCATTCTGTATTGCTGAAATGGTACCAATTTCAGTATTTCAAAATTGGATGACCACGGTGGAACACAAGTTGTCAAAGGATCCTAACTTCCTAGAATAAATAAGATAACCAAATGACATCAATTTATTAGTTGGGCTCAAGTAGTTCTTTGTCTCTTATATGGATTTGTTGATGCATTTCGTAAATCTAAAACCTAGATTAGACCATAATTACCTCAATCATAGCCTTCAACTCTTCCAGCTTCTTAAAAGACTGCTGAATGTTTTCGTCCGCCAAACAGAATCTATTTTTTATTGTTTTAATTGCATCATCTGCAAATGACTGGATACTTTTTAAATATCGAAGTGCTAAATCGTGGTTGGTTAGTAATCTTTCATCTTTACCCTCCCTTTGAATTTTAGATACAAACTGCCTACGAATAGCTTCGCCCGGTAGATATAGTGGTTGAGCAACTCCGAAAGCCTTCATTGCTTCTGAATTGAACTTAGGGCGCTGATGTACGGCAATTAGATCAGACTTTGTTAATTCTGGCACCTGTGCGTAATATCTTTCCGTGACGTCATGATTTATATGTTTGGGACACAGCCAGTTTTGAGGCTCAATTATAATTGGAGGAGTAACGCAGTCATGGTGATACCAATCCTTACAAACATAGCACTGAGTCATTCTGTTGTTTACCATGCCACCGCACGAACAAGCATAACACAATGTAAAATCATCTGGGGTCTTGCGACTGGTAGAAACAGAGCCTTCAATACCCCATTGCTCTATTTTTGACAGTTTCTGGATATAATTTGGTAATTTAAATGACTGCATTACTGGGATGCGAATCAAATCTGAAAAAAACCTGTTTTTAATCAATGGGACATGACGAGGACGGCACATTTCACACTTAAAATGAGTTCCTACTTTGATATCGTTTAAGCATATTCGATGAAAAGACCTAGGGCATTCATCGCATTCTATTACGAGACCCGGTAAAAGACAGATTTCACAGTATTCATTGTTTCCCATAGCGAAAATTCGAAACGTAGGAAAGTGTGATAAAAGAAATAATGGGCCACTAGTTTATAAGATTAACAGACCTTGGAAGTTTGAATTTATAAAGAGTCGTCGGTTTTGGTGCTCTGGATACTTCAGTTAGGTGGCTTAAGTCATTCGATAGTCACGCGTTACCCATCTCTACAATGTTATCCAATTAAACCAGCATAACGAGTGGTAAAAATAGTATAAATAGCAGTCCGTTCTTTCAGAGTCAAGATGGCTAAAGGAGGAAATAAGCAAAAACAACAAAGTGAAAAACCAGCAGATGCACCAGTTGCTAATAAGACTGCTGCACCAGCTGAGAAGGCAGCAAAGGCTGAGAAGAAGGGAAAAGGTAAGCAACAAAAAGCTTAACTAGTATAGGTAATAAATCCATTGCACTCTAACATAACTTTTTTTCATTTTTAGCTATATCCTTAGAGTGGCCTTGCACTGTTACAAGCTAGAGAAAAAGTAAATTTTTTCTATGCATTCCTTCTTTTTCCATTAGTGCGAACACTTATTATCACCTTCTCTACCAACTTGGGGATGCATCATTGTTCAGTAGACTACCTCGACCTGAAGAATGCTGGAGTACACTCTTAAATATTTATTCACAACTACATCGTAGTGCACTCACTGGCGTAAACTAGGACAGATATGTGAACGCGTGTTACAGCAATCTTCAGGTCTCTGGTTACCAGTATTGAAAGATCTGGGTAGAAAAGAAGAAGAAAGACAAAGAAGTTTTCACCAAGGCATATGTGGTATGATACGGGAACTGTTTGCTTGAGTAGATCAACGTTTTGAGAAATTGGTTTTAAAACATTTGTCTAGTTTTTGTGGAGTGTCCCATGTCCCCAGCAATTACTTTACTTCAGAAATCATTGTACAGATCGAGACCACCAATATGCTGTATTCTAGGGCACGTAGACCATGGTAAGTCAACCTTGATGGATTACTTAAAAAAGCATGAAATCTCAAATAAAATTACTGAAAACGAATTTGGAGGAATTACTCAACATGTCGGATCTTTTGAAGTAAATTTAAAATCTTCAAAAGATAGGATCACATTTCTAGATCTTCCTGGTCATTCAGCCTTTGAGGAAATGAGAAGTCGCGGTGCTAAGGGTGCAGATATTGGGATTCTGGTAATCGCTGCTGACGATGGATTTAAGGAGCAGTCTAGAAAAGCACTGGAGCATATAAGAAACTCAAATCTGCCTTTTATAGTTGCTTTGAATAAAGTTGATAAGCAAGGTTGCAATATCGCCAAAGTCAAGAGGCAACTTGTAGATAATGGTATAGAGCTTGAGGATTTTGGCGGCGACGTTCCATGCGTTGAAATAAGTGCCTTAAAAGGCACAAACATACAACTTTTGGAAGAAAACATAATTGCATTAGCTGAACTACTAGAACTCAAAGAAGAGAAAAAATCATTTGAGGCTCTTGTTGTCGAATCTAAGATTAAAAAAGGTGTTGGTGCTGTTGCTACTTTGATTCCATTATCTGGAACCTTGAAAAAAGGAAACATCCTCTTTTGCTCCCAAAAGCTTTCTGAAAATCCCATTATCGGCAAGGTTCGGTCCATCGTTGGATTTTCTGGCAATTCTTTGGTATGTGCCGTTCCTTGTACCCCTGTTGAAGTAAGTGGTTGGAGAAGCCTTCCACCAGTTGGATCTAAAGTTGTGCATGTGAAGAGCGAGTCTCAGGCTAAGAAACTGTTCAAAGCTCTACAAGATCCTACAGTAATATCGGGTCCAACTGTTTCTGTTGATAAGAATGGTTGGATACAGATTCCTGTGATTCTGCGTTGCGATGTCGCTGGATCATTGGAAGCCGTTATAAATATGGTACATAAGCTTCCGCTATATAGATATAAGGCCAATTGCAATATCGTCTCGGCCGAAGTGGGCGAAATTACCCAAAACGAGGTCAATTTAAGTAAGGAACTAAATGGTGCGTTATTAGGATTTAATGTTCGCAAACCTTTGGCTCATTCTGATAACATATTCTCGTCCAATATAATTTATGATCTGGAGAACCAATTTAAGGAATGGATAATTAAAAACAAGTTACCGCTGCAAAAGAGAGAAACCGAAGTTGGAGTTGCCAAAGTGCTGCAATTATTCGATTACAATAAAAACCAGCCTAGCCAAAAGCGAATACTGGGGTCTGAAATCAAGCAAGGTTTAGCTAAATGCAAATCACAGGTCCAAGTGTTTAGAAATGACAAATTAGTCCTTACAGGTATACTCGATGAGTTGAAGCACCACAAAAAAGTCATAGATAAAATTGAATCAGGCAAGCAATGCGGAATATCCCTCTCAGACTGCGACATACATGATGTCAGAGTAAACGACGAGCTACGAATAATAGAAGTAGCGTTGATACCTGCAAATTTAAGTAAATGATTCACGCTAAAATATGTTTTGCGGTAGAGGTTTATTTTATGCTCTTGTTCTTTTGTTTTTTGGCTTTCGCAGTCGACTTTAATTTACGTTTAATACTTTCCAAGTTCGGAGCACTAACTTTGCACTTGTTAGGAATCGTCCTTATCATATCGTCTATGCTAAGTAGCCTTAATGCCTGCTTTTCAGACTCCTTTAAATCCTTATTCGCCAAAAACAATTGCATAGCAGTTTTGGCAGATTTTCCCTTTTTTTCTGTACCAGGCGTTAATTTTACTTTGTACTTGTAATTCTTCATTACATCATAGGGTGCGCAAACAGCTACTCCGAATTCGATTTCATCGGATTCTTGGATATCACCAAAAAGCTGATTTAAATTATTCGATTCCCCCATTTCAGCCTTGGCCTGAACTGCCTTTAATTCATCGTATTCCTCTTGACTTTTAGCAGGTACAAAATCTTTAGGCTCGGGCTCCTTGACAGGTGGTTGTATCAATTCTTGTGTTTTCTTCTCTGGTTTCTGAATTTCAAATTTCTCGCTTAATTTATCCATTTGATCTTCATATTTTTTAATTTTCATCAACTTCAATTTGCTCTGTTTTTTCTTTTTGCTTTTGAATTTCTTGTTCTCTGTGACAGGCTCATCTACCTTTGTTTTAACTACTTCAGGTTCTTTTGACACCTGATTTAAAGTGCTAGCTGCAAATACATTACTAATTGGTTCTGACTTGCTGGCTTCTTCTGTTTTAACAACTTGTGGCGTTATCATGTCCTGTTCCGCCTCGTTCTCCATTTCGTTTTCAGCCTCGTTCCTTGTAGTTTTCATTTTGAATATAACACCAAATCCCAGTACTAGTTGAGTAGGTGGCAAGTAATTTTTTTTCCCTCTAATCATAAATGACCCTGTTTTCAAAAATTCTCCACTTGGTGGTGTTATGCTTACTTGGCTTGGATAAACATAATATGCATTACACACTATCTTGGTTTCCCACGCTTTTGATAAGCAGACTGTAAAAGCACCCGCTTCTGCTACTGATCTGCTAGTATAAGACCCTTTACCTTTTAAAATGCAACTTGGACTGGTATTCGCGTCTGCATGCACGTATAAATCGCTATTAGTCATGTACCTCTTAACTAGCAGCTCATTTTGATGTGCATCTCTTCCTGCAATTACTAAATCTTTATCTGTTGTTATGAACCAATGAAACTTTTCAAACCAATAAACACTGCGTTTTTCTATTATTTGCTTGTCAACAAAGTAGGAGTCTATCTTTTCTTGCTCTTTATTTATTGACTTTTGGATGTGCTTTAAGCTTTTATCATAAGCTCCTAAAGTTCTTTTTAGTTTTTCAGAAGCTAATTTTTGTTTCGCATATAAATATTCAATATTTTGAAAAACTGTTTTATCCAAGAACAGGTCAACAGAAATGTTAACAATTGTGATGCTAACTGTTTTGTTAACAAAATTTAATTTATTAACCATATTGAGCTCCACAAACCTAGCTTTATCTAGTTCTAGCATGGTCTCAACCTTTTTCCAATCCATCCCAGTTGCAAGTGCCCCATTTACTAGTTCTAAGATTCTGGTTATATCTACCGTATGCTCTTGTATGCTTTCTGCATTTAAAGTGTACAACTTGATTTCGGCTTCCAGTTCAGCCATTCTGCGTTGCTGGTCATCTTTAATGTCTTTGATCTTTTTGTTAAGATGCTGCTTCTGTGCGAGTTGCTTATGAACAACTTTACACTGCTCCATTTGGCTAAAGTATGTGTCCATTGCCAGCGAAATGGTGTCGAACTCATGCTCCACATAATTATCTAATTCAAGTGGAATGCTGGACACAGTATGCATATCATCTAGAGACAACTGAGAAGAATAGTTAGAGTAGTATATGTAGCCACGAGTAGATGAGATAATTGAATTATTTAGACTTTTTATGAATTGAAAATTAGATAAATCAGTCAAATTTTTAATTATCATCTGGTTTATATCCTTGCCATAGTCATAGTTTGATAGAAACTTGGAATATACAGCCTTAGAAGGTGTTTCGTTACTAAACAACTCTGTTAGTTCATTCGGGTCTGTAATGAAATGTAGTTCAGTTTTGGGAACTACAGGTTTAGTGGATTTTTCAGACTGATATTCATACAAAACCTCATTATCCTTGTAAAATATCATATTTCCGCTACCATACAAGTCAATTCGAAGGATATAATTCAGATTAAAATGAATTTCGACTGTTCGGTCAAAGTTGACTTGTAAAATATCTAATACAATCCGATTGATAAGATGCTGTCTGAGTAAAATTTGTATTTGATGAGTTTTGAGATTGTTTGGTAAATCGTACTTGGTAAGATACATTTTATTGCCAATGTCGATTAATATTTTTGATTTGTCACTTAGTTTTATTAAAATAGTCTTGTTGGACAACGAGTACACAGAACTGACACGTTTGCCTACAGAGTGTTCTTTTAAAGGACCAACTACTTTATAAACGTCAATCAAAGAAAATTTGTGCTTCATTCGCAAGGAGGTTACAAGATGTGAGCTGAATGACTACAAATTTACTTTAGCATTTGAGAAGTCCATTTCCGGATGTAGTTTTTTGAATTTTTCCAGCATTTCGACCTTACTTTTTTCTTCTGAAGTTGGTTTTCCCATTTCTTTCTGACGCTGATCAAACATCATCTTTTCAACCATTGTTCTAGTATCACCATCTAAATCAGACAATTTAGAGTTCTCAGGCTCTAATTTTGTGGTGTCTATTTCTTCCATTCCTTTTAACACAGATGCCCACCATTTTTGTTTGTTCATCTTCTCCAATACTATGTCAACCGAAGTATAATCTTCATGACGTGAAAGAGTCCAGGTGCAACCATCAGACACCACCTTGTCGAAATATTCACCATTTAAAAATTCTTCGCCACAAACAAGTGCCTTCAGGTTGCCAACACCAATAAGAATCTTAATATCACTTTTGCTTACTCCTTTTTTAGTTCTTATGCAAATACTTACCTCTTCTAGCGTCTGAGTCCATGAACAGTTTGCAGAAATTTGAAAAGTTTGAGTCATACGGAGATGATACAAATGGGACAAAGAATGTAAAAATTAGACGATAATATGTCCCGTATTTTGTCATCTAGAGATTAGTGAAGAGCTCTAATATCAAAGCATCTCTGCCGGCTATATATCTCACTGTTTTCCAAGGACATTCGTCGAACTGAAGATTGGTTTGTTATCTTTACAGCTTTTGGATGAGAGCGCGTATCAAACTTTTTGTTTTCATGCAATATTAAATAGATGTAGTCCAGATGTTTATTGCAACTGTAGCCAAATTTGCACAGATTCAGCGTTGTCCACTGTACTCGTCATCTTTAGCAAGGACGAGCTGACCAACAGCTCAGTAGCACACCGTACTTATGTAATAAACAGCACAGAATAAACTCATTGTTGTTGATCTTCTAGGAGCCCTGCTTCAAATGCTTACTCTTCTTTTTATAATTTATCTCTTTTGTACCACTGTCGTGTTACTTCAAATTCCAATCAAATTTCTCCCTCAAACCACAATAAAATCAATGGAATCTATGAACGCAAATGTATACGATATTTGCAAAACCGCTCTGCTAGCTGATTATCTTACTGTTCAAGCTTCTTCCATTAATCGTAAGTTCCTTAACAAGTTCATTCCTCCTAAACAAAAAAATGTGAACAAACTCATTGATCACGTTCGCGATGTCTTTAGTTTGAATGAAATAGACATGTCTCAAATTATTCGCAACTGCCAGTCTTTCTGTACTGAGGAATTCGCCCTTGTAGATTTGCTCATTCGTAGAAATATGCTGGATCAAGATTGTACTCCTGAATACATGCCTGGTGATTTTGACTACGAAGACGATTACATTCTTTGGAAACAAGCTGAGCTGAAAGAATTGGACAATGCCATAAACTACATCACTCAACATTACCCTCATACTGAACCATTGATAGATACTCCACTGCCCACTCAAAACGCAAAGTTATGTTTTATCCCAAATGATCCTAAAACTGTTTATTATGCCCTTTTAGAACATTTGATTAGTTTTGAAGACACTCTTAGTAACTCATCTACCTTATTGCTTAGCGAATGCGGTAGAAGATGGCGATTGTCCCTTGCATTTCGTGCTTATTCATATTTAAACCTTATTTGGAAAAACAACAAGGCTGCAAAATACTCTTCTACAATGCGTATATGCGAAATGATTAGAAACAAAGAGTTCCTATTGAACATAAAAGAAAAGTACGATGTTTATCTAATTTTTAAAAAGATTGAGAAACTGACTTTTAAACACTTAGAAAATGACGATTTGCTAACTATGCCATGGTCCCAGATAATTTTTGTATTGAACAAAGTTTACTTGAGTTCTATTTATCGTAAGTTCCACAAGCCTGATATCCCGTCATTTCGGATTTCCAAAGTTATTGAAAAATCCATCCACTCAAGATTGAGCCCCCTAAAGTCCATAGATAGAAGCGACGATTATTTTAACCTGTTGGTTTCTACTATATCGGTTTTAATCAAGGATACACAGCTTGTTGATAGGTTAGAAATTGAAGATGACTCAACGATTTCCGTTTTACAGGTGCAAAACATATACAAAGTCACCACAGAAACCTTTTTGCAGGAAATGCTTGATCAAGAACTTGATACTGAAGTAGTTTCCAACGACGGTATGCATATTGGTGCGGGTATCCACATTTTAGACCAGTTCCAAGATTTAAAGGAATTGGGACTTGACTTCACTTTGCCAAACGAGATGGTACTAGACACTCTAAATTCGTATATGCTGCAAACATTGGAAGAGATGCGCGAATGGTGTGCGCGCGCTATTAACTTGGATAATTGGGAGACTAATAACCACTACTCCAGTTGTGTTTCTGATGTATTTGATGTGTTGAGAACCAAATGGCTAGACATTAGGGACACATGCTGGTATCAATTCGATGTACTAGCTCATCAGCGTATCATTTACGCCATCTACCTAGTAGTCAATGACATATCCCAATCATTGTTTGAGCATGTAATGAATGATTTCGTAAGTCCGCCTGTGCAGGAAGAGCCAAAGGAGACTATAATGCAGAAAGTCGAGAGAATCAGGGGTGCGGATAGACAGGCATTGCAGTTTAAGATACAGCAACTACCTGCCGGTGTTTTTGTCAAACTAAATGATTTACTAAGTTTGCAAGAAAAGCTGAATGAGCTATTTGTCGAAATAAAGAAGGAATATGATGGGCTATTGGACAGCATGGATTCAGAAATAGATTATGAATCTCTTATATGTAGATTAAGCATCGATGACATTAAAGGAATTGTTAAACATGATGCACATGAAGGCGTCGATTATGGGTTTATATGCGAATTGAAGATTAATGAGAACACTCATGTGCTGCAACTACCAGAAATAGGATCCATTCCAATAGAAGCTGACGAGTGTGTTGACTTTGTAGTCAAACAAGAACAGGTCGTAAACTGCACTATATATTCACAAGATATTTATGGGAAAAAAAAGAAGTACGCTACTACTAATTTCACAGTAACTAACAAGGAATGCAAATCATCTTACTATCAGTCTAAAACAAGAATTTACAATCTAAACACTCTTCTTGGTTCCCTCACTGTAAAGTATGGCAACGTACATGATGAATATCCATTCTATTACTTCAACAAGTCATATTTAACTCTCAATGATTTCTTGCAAGTCAGTTGTTCAAAGGTAGTCTCGAATATGATGAATCCGTGTATTTGGTTTGTTAGGCAACTCACTAGCAGATACGGAAGCATCGACGTAAAGCAGAATGTAAGCTTAGAAACTGTCGAGGAAGAGTTGCAGCCAATATTTGACTACTTAAACAAGACTTTTGGTGATTTAATGGAAATCAGCCACACCGAGATTTCTAACTTTGTGTTGAGAAAGAGTTGGAAGGAGTTTGTAGGCTGCGTTGAGGTTATATTAGTCGGAGATGAGCACAACGAAGCGGTAGCTAGTAGCAGAGGTCAGATTACAACAGTTCACTTCATATTTAATTGTTTAGAAGAATTCTTTCATGCTCAAGGCAGTGGAGTCGAGTTGAATCATTTGCATAACCCTCAATATCATAGGGTGAATGGAATATTCAAATTGTACTACTTAGAAAATGATGAGTTGATGCAAATGTATTTGAGGTCATTTGTAAATTATGCTGTGCACAAAGTAGAAAAGTACCAGAAGAAACCGGTTTTGCAAATAAAAGGAAACAGCAAACTAGAGTCATCTTCCGAAGAGGAAGAATTGGAAGAGGAATTGAAATTAATGCAAAACACGAGACTGCAACCAAATACTCCATTAACACCACCTGAATGCGAAGCAGTGGTAAAATTATTAGAGATGAGATCAGTGTATGACCAAGAATGCGCAGACTTCCTGGAAAGTCAGCAAGGAATACAGCAGCAAGTGATAATGAATTTAGAATTGGAAAAGGTTAAAAAAAGGCAAGAGGCACCAGTGGAAGAAAAAGTAGAGGTCAAGAAACAATCTGAAGATTACAAATATACACCCTTCCAAGAGCAAAATATTCAGAAGCCTGTAAAAACTATAAATGTCACTCGAATTCCAAAGCCAGGGCTTACAGACGTTGAAAGTTTGACAAAACCTAGAGATGGCTCTTATTATGAAAGATCAAAACAGTACCTGCAATAAATATTATTAACTTTAAGATTTTGCGTTTTTTAAAATGAAAGTATTTAAGGAGAGACAATGAAATCAAGGGATCCGTTATTACCAGTGCAATTGAATTGGTGGGAACCAACTAAAGCAGGCGAATTTGGGAACTTAAAGGAAGCAGAACGAATGTACAATGAAGAGATTGAGAAGTATGACAAGATAAGTAAATTAGGAAAAACAGATGAAAAATATTTAAAGCACGTTATAAAGGATGGAACATTTAATGACAAGATTACGTTGTTGTCTTACTCTATCAATGAATCCCCTTTGCATAATCTATCTAAATTCAAAGATCTGTTAGAAATGGCTACCAAAAAGAGTAGAGATCAAGCGCAAAGAGCCATGGAAGCTCTTGTTACAATATTTGCTACCCAAGGTAGTCAGCGCGTCTTACCTGAAAGACCGCTAAGAGTATTTCGTGCATGTTTAGACATTAGACCGACTACGGGGCAAATAATTCAAGCATATTTTGAGGATAAGTTACGTGAGGTGTTCTTTGAATTGCTGCAATGCCTAGAAACCTGGCTTAAAGACAACGTGCAAAATATGAAGATTCGAGTTTTAACTTTTCTTTTTTCTCTCTGTGCCTACACTCTTGAACATTCTGAAAATATAATAAGACTAGTATCAAACAAACTCGGCGACCCTGACAAGAAAGTAGCCACTCAAGCCGGGTACGTTTTAATTAGTTTATCAAAATCTAAACCTTTGCTTAAGTCCAGCGTTATCAAGGCTCTATCAAGTCAGCTTTCTAAATCCGAGGACTTGAAATGCCGTGCGGTTGTGTTGAATCATTTATCTCAACTGAAGTTCAGCTTTAAAGATGATAGAAAACTGTTTGTTGGTGTATTTAGATTGTATGTTGAAGTCTTGGATAACCTATTGGGTATAGAAACAAGAAAGATAGTCTTTCAGGAATCGCAAATCAACAAAAAGATTCGAATTCCGGCAGAGGGTTTGGAGTTTAAAATTATTCATTTCTCCTTGACGGGACTAAAAAGAGTGCTGCCATATATTGAGAGCACACAGGATGAGAACCAAGACATATCTGGAGATTTGAAAAAGTACGTTTCCTTGCTTTTCTTGATCCACAAACATTCCATTTCGTCTTTGACTTGCTTTCAAACCCTGGGACTTTTAGTTCAGTTGTCCAACTTTAAAAGCATAAATATAGACGAAAAACTGAATGACTGCATAATTGGGTTTACTAGAGATATTAGAATATTCTCTACAAAGCATTTGCAGTTATTTCTGCAAGTAGTTGTGGCATTTTTGCATAAGAAAGATGTAAGGGTTTTCAAAGATATAGTGAAGAGTTTGCTTCAGGCAGCTATGCATTTTAATGATTCCCATGCTAAAATTTTAGTTCTAAAATGTATTCATGAATTGGCTAAGAATGAATTAGACGAATTTGCTAAAATGGTACCGGCGCCGCAGTGTACTACCATCACGCAGGAAGATCTTTCCAAATTGAATGATAGCAAAATGCAACTACATTTATCTTTAAATGAGAGTGTAGATGTGGATCCTAGTCAGTATTTATATGAAATAGTAGCCTATTTGTATGATTTTGATCCTCAGATAACACATCTAGCCTACCAACTAAGCACTTTGAATCGTTATAACATAAATGAGCTTAAAACAGCTGAGTTTTCAAAATCAGGCCCTATTCTATTTTTGGATTCATTCACAAATAGAAAGCAGAAGAAATCAGAAGGCAATTTTGCAAAAGAATTGTCGCTTAAAAGCAAAGAATCAGTATCTCTCGAGGAGTTGTACATGTATGAGTATCTGAAAAACAGAAAATCAAATAAAACTATCAAGAGCCAAGACAGCGAAGAAGATGAAGATAAAGAAGATGTGGAATTGCTGCTGCAAAACATTGAACTGCCTAGTGACATGGAAGACGAATTTGGAATGTCCGAAATATCATCGGGCTCAGAGGATGTTGATGACCCGTTTGAGCAAATGTCGGAAACTACGCAGAATGATGAAGAAATAGAAAGCAAGAAGAAAAAGAGGTCGTTTCCTACATTCATGGACGCAAGTGAGGTAGAGGGTTTGTTAAAAACAGCTAAGACTCATAAAAAGAAAAAGACTGTGGATGTGTCAAAGTTTTAGTAAATTTTATTTGAACCACTTATCAATAACGCTATAATATCCATGCATAACTCTTAATTTGAGTCCAGAAAAAGAATTAATTCTGGGTCGAACATCTACATAAACGCTGTTAAACTTGGAAGAATATTTACCAGTATAGAAATCAAGATAGTACTCAATATCATTGTTATCCTGTGTTACCTTCCAAATATGAACATCAAAAGGCTTCTTATATCCTAGAAAATAATGATTCCAAAATGCTTTTGGGGTCATATAAGATGGAGTTCCTTGAAATTGGGACAATTTAGGTTGATTATTTGATCTGTATTTCTCAAAACTAAGCACTTTTTGCCATGCCAGCTCATTAACGGTATTGTGAATGTGTAAAATTTGGTTCATATCCTTTTTATCGACATTTTCATGTTTTTTTATAAGAGCTTTGTATAATTGCCCTTCTGAAGGATACTCCCATTTATCTTCGTCGTTCTTAAGTATATTTGAGGTTTCCTTTTCAGATGATAATCCTTCAACTTTGACTTTTCCATACTCTTCATATTCCGAGTGAACAGGGCAACCCATTGTTTTGAGTGGATAAGAATCAGTGACAATAGTTTTAAAGCATTAAATTTATTAAGCATTGGCATAACTTGAGTATATCGGTGTATTAGGTGGAGCCGGTGGAGTTAATGGCATTTTTCTAAAGGTTGCTGAAGTTGGTAAGCGAGGTGATATCAACGGCAATTCCAAACCAGTTGTGAATGCAGACTTAGGACCATCATCTATTGGTAGTTCTGTATGTACGAAAAGAGTGGTTCTTCTCATTATAATAAAACAACGGAGAGGTCTGAATTTGTATGAATACTCAAATCCTGAGACCAATCAACTCGAACAATTGATATCCCAGGTTACATAGGTTCTACAGGTACTAAATCCTACAGTTTTATCTGAATTAGAATCCATTTACATCCCTGGCTACTCGCGAGGTTTTACCACAGCCATTTTAATTTGAAACATCATGAACAAAATTAAGAATATTGATGAAGCTCGCGTTCACGAGACATTTGAATGGATTGAGGCGGTACTTGGTGAAAAGCTTGAACATGATATTCAAAAAACGTTAAAGAGTGGTGTCGTATTGATAAAGTTGGTCTCAAAAATAACTGGAAATGATTTTAAAATAGAGAAGCCGGGCTCCAACTTTAAAGAGATGGAAAACATTAGCCGCTTTTTAACTCAAGCTAAATTAATTGGCTGTCCCGGTAATTTTTATTTATCTAGACCAAGAAATTTTTGTTACAAACGACCTCTATGAAGCTAAGAATCTAAGTAAGGTTCTGGAATGTTTAGGTTCACTTGCTAGAAATGCTGCACAAAAGGGATATAAAGTTCCCTTATTAGGTCCCAAATTAGCAGACAAAAATGAGCGAGTTTTTAGCGAAGAGAAATTGCGAGAGGGTAGATCAATTCCTTCTTTCCTAACTAGCAATGAACGCAGTGCTCAATACGCTAACGATCGTGCAGGTGGCGATTTGGTTCAGCAGGCCCACCTTCCACGCCAGATTGCAGATCAGCGTATCCAGGTATCATCCGACGGCCAACAAACGTTGCTTACGAATACTCAAAATTCTGATCCTTCTTCTTTTGGGAACAGACGTCAAATAGGTGGCAAGTATGAATAAAAGGTTTACTGAATTATCCTTCTTAACTCGTTTCCGATCTTCTCCAAGAGCTCTATTCTCTCTTGAGCTTGGATTTGATTTTTAATCTTTGGATTTTCATCTATCAACTCTCGTGAAATAGCTCTATACTTTTGAAATACCCGATCTTCAAGCTCTAGTGGCAACCTGGTATATGTCTCCAACACAAGATCCAACCAAATATACTTTGCGGCTATCACTGACATTTGAGATGCTAATGCAAACAAAAAAACCTCTGGACATGTTACTGACTGTTTATTTGCTCTATTTATAGGGTTTAAGCTTGAATCTAATATGTGATTGTTCATGTTGCTATCGTTTCCATCGTAGAGTGGGGTTAAAGGTGCCTTGCATTTTTTCGCATTTAATTGATTAATTCTTATTTTTAATAGCTCTGATCTTGATTCATGATAAAGTGCTTGCTGTAATAGTTTAATATCCTGCTCCTCCATTTGTCTGCCAGCTTGCAAATCCTTTATTAGAGTAGGGAATGTCCACCTTCCAAACGACGACTGAATTGCTTTGAACTGTGCCTGCGATAAATTCATTTCTTGTTTCAATGCATTAATAGCTACTAATCTGCTACTCTCCCATATATCCTCAACATTGCTTCCGATTTGCTCCACTTTCCATGGTTTTAGAATATGTTCAATTTGGTCTACAGTTTGCAACAACCTCTCTTTCACTACGTGTTCTATACATGAATCAACAGCCAATTTCAGCTCCTGATGATGCTCGAATGACGTTATATTGTGCAGTCCCAGTTTCGCTTTAGCAGTGTTAAATATTGAATGTGTTGCGATCCGCCCAATTCCCGATTTAGTCAGTTTTGAGGTAGCATGCATCAACTTGTTCACCCAGTATTCAGATTCACTGATACTGCCTATTTCAGAATCAACCAAATAAGAGGATTCCAAAATATCAAATAGTTGCCCATGTAGTAGTTGTTGTATTTCTAATAGAACATCTTGCTCGGTATAGCTACGCACAGTTTGTCTAAGGTGCTGCTTAACTTGGTCATGTAGACCATCGATATAACCAGTTGGGCTTTGTTTTGTGTCAAAATAACTGACATTAAAATTATATTTCTCCTTATCCAAAACATCCAACACCAAGGACAATGTAGACTCAGTATAAGACTTCATGGAATTAGTGAGTATGTCAACCAATTTTAACCTCAACGTAGGGAAACCCACAGATTCATTAGGGAATGCATTTTCTACAACGGGTTTACCTGGAGGGCACACGACACCGATATACCCTAGTGACAAAGGAAATTGTTTATTGTTTAAAAGATTAGCGGCTTCTTGCGGCTCAACCTTGTCTAATTTGGTCAAAACGCCCAAAGTTCGCTTACCAAGTGGATCTACTTGTTTACTAACTCTTAGCGCATCCGAGTTAGCCAAGTCAACATCTGCAGCGCTTATGGCTAGTATTATGTTGGGATGCTGTACATACTGCTCACATAATGCTTCAATGCCATTTTTTAGTGATGCAGGTTGATCGGCACTGACTACTCGAATATAGCCAGGTAGATCGATTAGGCGCAAATCAGGAACAAATGGAGAATATATGGTCAATTTAATAGGCTTAGCATGCTCAATTTCTTCAATGGATATAGAATTATTCAGAGCTTTAACTGTCTTGCTAACTTGAGTAAAACTTGTTATTTTTCCCAGGTCTTTCATATCATCAAACACAGCGTAAACATCAGGATCATTAACAAGAGTTAGCTCTAGAGGTCTTTTAGTGACCAAATTACTTCCTTTTGGAAGGAATTCATGCCCAATGATTGCTTCTAGAACCGAAGTCTTGCCGCAAGATTGACTACCAATAACCACAATGCTAGGCAGTTGTATGTCAGTGACTAAACCGGCATCGCTTAAGTCTTCCAATAAGGTTTGAACATGCAGAAGCTTCTTGATAAATGGATTGAATTGATCATGGGGCAAAGAATTCATAACTAAAGCCTCAGTTGTGATTTCTAATTCGTCAGCGTGGTCCTGTGGTTGCGACTTTTCTAATGTCTCAATGACTCCCGCTTTCCATGCCTCTATGGCATCCTTAACTAATAAAGTGAAATCATCATCCTCATCCTGAATAGATACCGCCATATTTTGGAATGAGTCACTTAGACCTTCTTTGATTTGGTACGCATGTTGCTTGGTTGAATGGAAAGCATCAGAAATATTTGACTGTACTCGATGGATAAATTGATGTGATTGCGCGCCGATATACGTAGCAAATCCAACACCAGAAGCTGTACCCATAACTATTGAGTATTTACCGATTTTTGCAAAACCTTTAACATATGTCCACATAATCAGCATAAACTAGGATCCTCTCCAATGTTTAAAAAATTACAATTTACAGTAAATATCAAACCAGAACGAATTGGCTGGGTGCTTGATTATTGCATACGCAAGTGCCTCATATATCATACGCGTGATTGTTCTATTTTGAAACACTGTAATTTGGAATGTCTAACCAGCAAATCATTTTATATCAACTAAGCAGCAGCATAATCCTTAAAAAGGGCATTAGCATAGAAGTTGGACATGATGTAAAGTTGACAGATAAATCTACTCAACAGGGGCGTGTTTTTTTTGGAGTTTTAGGTATTATTCACTTGATTAACACTTACTGCTTCTTGATCAAGGAGCAAGTTAAAATTGGGCAGATTAGAAACTGTTCAATTTACAAGGTAGTTTCAATTGAAGCTATAAATTGTACAAAGTTGGACTTGACAAATTTGCAGCACTCTCAGGAGCAGTATTGTTTAGAAGGCTTAACTCTCGCATTGAACAATATCTACTTTTCACCAGACTATGATCTGACCTTGCCACTTCGATGTAATACTAAGCGTATCTCTACTTTGAACCAAGGCACCTTTAGTGATCTTGAAAATACAGATTTCTGGTTCAATTCTTATTTACAGCAGCCTCTTTCCAAACATCCTGAGTTCCAAGTCAAGGCTATCAGTGGTTTTGTTGAGCTGAAGCCTATTTCTTTGAAATCAAATCAAAATGGGGTTGTTCAGGGCATGCTAGGTTTGATTAGTCGCAAATTAAATAAGCGCGGAGGTACCAGATACCATAGCAGGGGCATAGATAGTGAAGGGTATGTCAGTAACTGCGTAGAAACTGAGCAATTCTGTCTGCTGGATAAAGATTGGCAATCTTACTTACAAGTTCGCGGTTCCATTCCATTATTTTGGAGACACATTATTACTGGTGCTTATGCGCCACTGCTTCAGATACATGATGCAGCTTCATTGGAAACTAAAGAAGCATATTTAAAGCATTTAAAGTGGTTGGAATCCAAGTATGGAAGTCAAACATTTGTTAATTTAGTAAATCTGCAAGGTTCAGAGCTACTGCTAGCTCAGGGCTTTGCTAAACAGCTGATTCACTCTCCCCAAGTCCATTACGTTGCGTTTGACTTCCATAAAGAATGCAGCAAATTAAGATGGCATCGATTATCTATCCTACTCGATCAAATAACTAAAGACATAGCTAATAATTCATTCGATAGCCCATCTACTCAGCAGAAGGGAATTATTCGTACAAATTGCATTGATTGCCTAGATCGCACTAATGTTGTACAATCAAACATTGCTAAGCATGTACTATTGGAATACTTCAAATCTAAAGATTTTACGCTTGCAGATGGGTTTGAATCTATTTTGCGAAATGTTTGGGCTGATAATGCAGATGCCATTTCATTCCTTTATTCAGGTACAGGTGCTTTGAAAACTGATTACACCAGGATGGGTGTACGCACTAAACTAGGAGCATTACAAGACGGTCAGCGCAGTGTAATTAGATACATCAAAAACAACTTTTTGGATGGTGTGCGTCAAGATGGGTATTTAAAATTCATGTAGTTATGATTTGGTACTGGGTACACCGTTTAGTAAGATGGCAGTTCCTCAAAAACCATTTAAACAAGTCATTTTCTTGTTGCTACTGAGCGTCATAATCCAGCTAATAATCGGGACTTCTTCATTGGTAACTTTTATAGTTACAAACGCTTTAATTGGAATTTCTGTTGTCACTGCTACAATTGCTTTTAATGGTAAAAGAGTAGTAGATCTACCAAAGCTAAAGCAACTTAAACAATATGATAAATAAACACTATTGCTATTTATTCATGATCCGATAAATCTGCTATAATCTTCACCTCCTCCTCAGTCCCGCTCTTAAAATTGCGTTGAGCTGTGACAGGCAGCGCGTCTATTTCTTGTCTTACATTTAATTCTTGCTGAAGCTTCTTAAGGTTGTCTTGCTGTTGCCTAATGATGGATTGGTAATCAATAACCTTTGAATTTATTAATTTCAAATCATCTATCTCCGCTGTAAGGTTAGAAATCATCGAAATTTGCGAGTCTTTATTCTCTTTTATACTCAACAGCAGTAATTTGTTTTCATCACTAATCGATTGTAGTTGCTCTGCAAATTCAGATTTGTTATGATTCATTAAATCTACCAATTCAGATTTGACAATTTCGAGATTATTTGGAACACTATTTAGCTTAGCATTGTTGCCAGATATGTTCGAAATATTTGAACTAATTGCTTTTTTGTTGATTTTAATTTGGTCTAATAGAATGTTCTGATCCTTGTCGATCGATTGTGTGAACGCATGAAGTCCCTGAGAAAGCAAAGATATTTCCTGCTGATTTTTGGATGATGTGTTCAGTAGGTTTTCATTTAAATCAGATATTTTTTGAGTAACATCTGACTGAAAAGATTTGAAAGATTTAATTTGATTACGCAAAACAGGATCAATACCGCTCAGTCGATCATTAATACTCGCTATCAAGGTATCGGTAATGGAATTGGCCTTCTCCGCTTCAGTTTGCTTTTCATCGTAAAGATGCATTTGGAGTTCTATTTCAGACAATCGATGAAAGACCTTCTTAAAGTCATTTATTTGATTTTTCTGAGTTTCTTTTTCATTCTCGATGATTTTCACCTGGATTTGATGTGATTTTTCCAGATCAGATAATTTATTTTTCAGTTCTTTGTTTTCCAACTTCAGAGTGTCATAATTCTGAATTAAAACATCAAACTTTGAAGCGAAGCTCGACAGCATGAAATTTATTATAAAATCTTTAATTGAGTAAATAAAAGTGAGTATACTGGGAGTTGGCTGCGTTAAATTTGGAGATGCAGAAACATTCGGGACTGGTGCTAAATCAGCCTTCACAAAGTCTTTAATTACATTTGGCTGCGCTACTCGAATATCTTCCTCAACAACAGCGGCAGGCAATGATTGAGGACTACTTAGTACTTCATTCTTTGTTTCTGAGGTGCGTTTTATTGATTTGGTATATATGTACTCATCGTATTCGGCAGGAATGCTAAATATCTTTCGCGTTAATCTTGTACTGGCTGCTGGCGATTTACCTCGAAGTCTTATGTCTTTGCTCGTCATTCTCAAAACAGGGAGGTATGTCTCATTATAATTGCTACTAATTAAATAACTGATTTACTAGTATATCCGGCATTTCCTCCGAGAAACTAACAATCATAGTCGCTAAGTTATGGTGATTGCTCACGCTTCGCTACCCTGAGGCTGGATTGAATAAGAATACACTCGGGACATCAAATATAAAAACTGGACTAACTTTCT
>JADGIF010000043.1:0-28780 GCA_018985225.1 Amoeboradix gromovi
AATAACATGATACCGGAAGTCAGTTCTGTTCTTTGAGACAATTGTTTCAAAGAGGTTGTCTGGTTTTTGTAGAATTTGTTCCAGAGGGTAAAACAGAAAAGTACTGATAACCTACATGTACAAAAAACATCACAAATACAACATGTATTCTTGCGAGCCATACATGCACAGCTATGATTGTTTTGCGAAGGGTCGATGGATCGGTCGGAAAATATTTGATGTTTTACAATCTGAATTCATGCTTTATGATTCTGATTATTACGGAAAAGCAATAGAGGATGGAAGGATAACTATAAATGGTCAAAAGTGTACAAAAGATACTATTGTTAGATCTCCAGATAAGATACAACACAGGGCATTTGTCACTGAACCATATATCGGTGATATCTCCCAGGTCAATATTTACGGAGTCTTGGATTGGGAATTAACTAGTAAAACATCAGATCTATATGCTGTGTATAAACCTTCTAATGTGCCTGTTCATGCAAGTGGCAGCTATCAAAAAAACACCCTTGTTGGAGTTATTAAAGAGAAATTCAACATAACGATACATCCACTCCATCGATTGGACAGACTGACTTCCGGTATCATGTTATTCTCAACAGCACCCAAGGCCCATCAGTCCTTGTTTACTGATCATCTAATTCAGAAGGAGTACTACTGCTTGGTGAAAGGAGAAGTTGATTTCGATAGCACAACTGTTGATGTACCTATCGCATCATATTGTGGTAAAAGAGGCTTGCAAACCCTAGATGATAATGGAAAACCATCCCAAACTAAATTCGTTAAAGTTTTAGCCAAGGATGGAAATACTCTTTTAAAAGCGTATCCACTGACTGGTAGAACTCACCAAATTAGACTTCATTGCTTGCACTTGGGTCACCCTATCGTAAATGATCCCATTTATAAACATGGCCTACCTTCTCCAGGTACAAATCTTAGCAGGAATTCCGATATCACAGTTGACAATGAAATTTACTTGCACGCCAATGCATATTATCTAAACGGTAAAAAGATAATTTGCCCTATACGGCCCGATTGGATTATTGACTTACTAAATAAAAGTGTTTGATTTTAACTGAATAACCACATATTATGATGACAAGTAATTTATCATTGAATTAGCTCTTCTTTCCTTCATTTCTACTTGAAAAAACAGGACATTCTTTTTTTATCGTCTTCGAAGTTAGATTCTGGTTTTCTAAGCTAGTCTATTTCAAATCTAAAAGAATAAAGGAACACGATCTTCAACATTCACAAACTGGTCTTAAGTGAAATTACTGCTCAAAAAGTTCAAGGCAGTGGTAGAATGCAAGTATAGCATACAGGACTCAAATCTCAGATAATGTCCGCAATTATAAGTAAGAGGACCACCTGCAAATATTTCTCAGTCCCATAATATACCATTAAGTCTTTTTCCAATGTGAAAAATGCACTGGCAATATTTCTTTCAAAATAGCTTGGCTGATCAGCACTTGAGTAGATGGTGCAATTCTCAACAGATAAACACTTCAGTGTTCTGTCTTGATGTTTCTGATGTCGTCTTGTTCACAAACAAGGCAGCATCTGGATGTCAAGTTCACAGTCACAGTACATCCCTTGTTATTCCATATAAACTACGTAACTGAAGACATGAAGATTTCAGATTGCTAGTATGGCTTTTAACTGTTCTTCCTACTTGTAAGCCATGATATTTTGTCAGAATGGGTCTCATATACCATTCAACCTGAAACATGCCAATTAAATACATGCATCCCTATTCATTCCTGCCTTAGAGCAGTGGAGGTATGAGCGGCCAATGTAGCTGATTGACATTGTTAGTTTCTTGGTGGAAATTCTCCAAGTTCTCGTGGATTAGGACTTTTAACTAGAATATAGACCGTTTATTTTTATTTATAGTAAATTTTTCTCAACAGGTCTTCACTAGTTCGCTAGTTATAATGACGACGACTTTGGTGCTACTAGAATGATCTGATAAGACTAGGTTGTAGTTTGGGTCGCTTGAAGTTTTTATAAAAATCAGATGCACTTTTCCTAATTGTCAAAAATACTAACTTCGCTATTTAAGTGGAGTATATTTATTAAATATTTGCCTATATTGGTGTAGAACTTTCTTCATTTATTGGACTTGTTTTAATCTTTCTAATCTGCTTGATAAGTCCTGTAAATCTACTTGCATATCATCCTTGCTACCACTTGTTTCGTGCTCTTCTACTTCCTGTTGCTGTAAGTTGTTCAGCTTACTCTGCAGTACACTCAATCTCGATGTGAAGTGATTCTCAACTGGTGACATTGCAAACGATGGTATCTTTATTGTCTCCTTACTCACTGTTACAGAGGTATTTAGCTCTGGTGGTGTGTGATCTTTTGTCAGATATTCTCTCATGAATACTTTGTACTTATCATCGCCGCTTATAATTAAAGGCCCATTCTGCTGCATACTTACTAGTACTGTTTTGACTATTCGTAAAGGTATCTCGCTTTTCGAATTGTTTTTGTAATCCATTCCATATTCGCCCATTACGGTCATCAATTTTACCAATTCCTCAATTATTAAATCATTCTGATTATGCAATACATGTGAGTTCATCATATCTTCTATTGCGTTTTTGTTATTATGATTTCTCTGCAACTTGTTTATACATTTACTAATTAACATCATTTTTACCTCACTAGTTTTGTAATCTTTCTCTTTAATCAAATTAATTAGCATTTGTATAAATATTGCATATCCCTGTAAAATGTCCATTTTATAGATCATCTTAACTATCAAACTATTCATCACTACCTGCAATTTCTCATTGTCGATCTTTTTAAGTGTATACAACAACATTGGCATTAACACACTGTAGTAGTTTATCAGCATTCCCTCGTCATTCATTATTGTAAGTAAGCTGCTCATTTCTTGCCCTAGTCTTATAACTTGCTGCTCTTTGCACTTGTACGGTATAAACTTGTTGTAGTTCATTATTATTCCATTTATAATCCCAGTTGAATATGCGTTACACTTGCTGATGTTCAACTGTAACTCTTTGCATGTGTAGTATGATCTAGTGCAATCCAACAGCTCTAATTCACTTATCAGATGTATGACAGATTGCTTGTACTTGTTATCAAACTGCGAGGTGTCGTATTTTGAGGATGCTTTGACATGCTGTTGGACACTGGCAGACCCTGGCAAAATGTTGTTAATTACTTCCAAATCCATATTATTACTACTGTAAATATCTATCAATTCCTTGCTGTATTTGCAAACTACATCTTTGCAGGTATACCTGGTTATTATGTCATGTATCTCTGCTATACCGTTTAGTGTTTTGTTAAGAATTAAATGTTCTAAAATCTTAGAGCTAGGAGTCAGTGCATAAAGTAGCTTGAATTCAGGAGATTCAAGTAACAGCGGTATAACTATAGTCATTTGTTCATTAGAAATTCTATAGTTGATATTGCTCAACTCTAATAACAAAGGGATTAAATCAGCAACCATTACAGGTGTATTTGACAGCATAGCAGCTAGCTGCGCATCTAGAGGCATATCTGCCGGTTCATTTTCAGCATCTAGTGACAGAGTTGCTGGTTCCTGAATTGGTTCATCTACCGGTATAGCTAAATCTGTTGGCAACCCCACCTCCTTACTTTCTGCACCTGCTATTTCTAAAGTTCGAGAATCCTGAATAGTTTGCTTCAACTGCATTGAGTATTTTTTATTTAGTTGATTTTTGTTTTGTTGTTGCTGTATTATAAATTCATTGATGATAGAATATTGCTCGTTATTAATTGAATTAATTTTGTAGTACTCTATAAGTAGTAACAATACACACCTACAACTGTTCTCATGTTTAGTCGCTACCAAGCATTGTAGAAGTGTCAGTTTCTGTTGATTGCTCATTATGCCTAGCAAATGAGTTAGCGTTTTTGTTGTAGCATCTTTAATAGATTGTTTAGTGTCCATGTAGCAGTTAATTAGTTGGAGCAACAGTTGTTTGTGCTTGACTAGACCATTTAATGGCAGATAGATTATTACTTGAATAGTAGCGAGAATTAAGTTTTTATTACTATCCTGCAGATTAACTGATAACACCTGGTATATAGCATTAATGTTAGTACCCGAGTTATGCTGCTGCAGTAGTCCCGTAAGTTTTTGTAATCCCAACTGGCGCTGTTTCCAATTAGTATCTCGTAATAGCGGAATACACTCTAATATATCAGTGCTAACATTAACAGTCTTCTTTTTATTATTGTTGCTCGCGCTGTTTTTGATTGCATCTTTTAATGTACTTGTAGCTCTTTTTATTGCAATATTAGAGTGAGTTGCACAAAATTGCAAGTAATCGCTTAGTTCCTCAACATCATCAAAAGTTAGCGTAGACAAAAATTGTATCATTGATATATGCACCTTGACGTTTTTTATACTTGGTAGCATTGCTGATAAATTAGATAGAAATGATCTGGATTGCAAACTGCATAATAGTAAACAAACCAAATCATGACATTTGTTATCTGTAATTCTGTTAACAACGTATGGCAAAATCAAATGATTAACACTGTTAACTACCTCAATGCTAGACTGCTTAACTGATTGATGAAATAACGTAAGAATCAACAAATTAACATGAAAATTCATTTCATTCTTAAAGTAGTGCAAGATAACATATATTAGTATCTCAAAGTCAGTAACTATAGGAAACTGTTGAATACCAGACACTCTATCTTTGTAGTTGCTAGATTTGAACAAACTCTGAATATTTGATGGCACGTGTTGCTCAACCAGTTCATCGATATCATGGTTCGGATGCACTAGAGGCTGTTTCACTGGAGTGCGCTGAGTGAGCTTACGTTTTACCGGAAGTGAGTTAGTAGAGCTTGAATTGCTAACGGCTGCCGTCAAGCTCCGCTTCATAACGGGCTTTGGTGCGCCGATGATACCGCTCCTACTTCTTGGTATCTCTTTAGATGATACACTCGATAAAACGGGCTTTTTCTCTTTGTTACTAGTTAAATACGCTGGCTTTTGTTTATTTACGCTATCAGGTTTAGCACCTGTTTTAAATAACTCCTCCAAGTCCTTGTACCACACAATTTCATTATCATTCTTGTATTTCGCAATGGCGTCCTCGATCTTTGCCATTTTTAGTTTGTCAAATTCATACTTTTGAGGGCATATAAAGCTTATAAGTCCCAATAAATCGCAAGTAGAATCCCTTACATTAGCATCCCTTACATCCATGTTAACATAAAGCAATGGTAATAGAGGCTTGTACACTGGTCTGACATGAATGCAACGATGTAAAATGCTAATAGCTTGCAGTTGGATAAATGGAGTCTTGTGATGCAATGATGAAGTAATATTGTCAATTACAGTGTCCCATTTCAACAAGCAGCAACAAATATAGACCAAATCAGCGTGACTTTGCTTCTTGTCCTTTAAATGAGCTAATGAGATTGGTAGCACTTGTAAAGCAAAGGATGGATTCAATGACAATAATAAATAACAATATAAACACTGTGCTGCAGCAGCACTCACATTTACATTTTTATTGTTTAACAAAGGTAGTAAAGTATGGAACAACTCATCATCAAGCATGTCAAGTTTAGGAAAGGTAAACGAATTAAACGCGGATTTGAAAGTACTTTTTAAATGATTTAAATGAACATATAAATCGAAGTAATCAAGGTTGGCATATTTCTGTAAACTGTTGCTTACATTTGTTAGCGCTTGAAATTTTACGTTCCACTTCGGGTTGTTCAAGTCATCTTCTGATGGCGGCTGAATAGAAATGGGAGAAAGTTGCAGCGCATTTAACTTGTTGGAAAAAGACTCAATGTATTTTTCTTTTGGATCCAAAGAAGTTTGAACGTGCATGGGTTCATCTACATCCATGGCAGCGTCTATTTCTATTTCTGTTTCTATTTCATTGGCTGAGTCTGGAGATAGGTCCTTAAGTGTCTCCTTAGCAGATTTGCATTTTTCTATGATACTCGTTTTAAGAGATTCGGAGCAATTCAAATATTTGCTGATTTTGCAATAGATGCTAGCAAACGAGAATATATTAGCTGCTTGTTGACGAATTTGTTGATTAGCATGAGTAAGCAACCCAGAGAGCTTTGAAAGGTGATCTGGTAACAAAGATTTATATACCGCAGTTGAGTTTTCAGAATGATCTAAAATGACAGAAGAGTTCTTGATGATTAATTTGATGTTGTTTTCATTGATCATTTTAATAAGTTCATCCCAGATTCCTAGACCACAATTATCCATACAAATTGTTAGCAAGATGTCGATTTCTTTTCTTTTTAACACTTGACGCATAAATGGAGTACATAGTTGTCTTGCATTTTGCACAATATACTCACTGGTTATTTTCGATAGTAATACACCTAAACAGAGGGCATTAGTATCTGCAAAGTACTCTGGAACAATTTCTGATAGCTCCATGCCTTCATATGCTACTTTTCTTTCCTTGAAATGCGTCTTGAGCAAAGACATGATTGTGTTTCGAACAGGCGGGAAATGCTCTATGAGAAGTAAACTGGGGTAAAAAGATAACAAAACAAGAAAACGAATTTTGACTAACTAGATGAACAACGCTAAATTGTAATAGTATTAGAGCTCTCTTTTACAAGTTTCATAAGACTATTAATACTATCACTAAAACTCACAAGTCTCAAGTGCGCGCAATTTGGTTAGATAAAATAAATCATACTTTGGTCTAGTGAAAATCTCAGCAGTCCTAATTATTGCACTCTTGAGACTCGAACCTGGGATCATCTACATTTTCTCTGGTGGTGTAAGCGATTGACACATTGGTACGAAACAACCTTCGTTTTTAATAAATGGACTTCACTATGTAGCATATATGTATGAGTAAGTATCTGCTTAAACGAAAAACAGGTAGTATATTTCTCTTAAATGATCGCCTTGCATATTAGTAACTTCGTTGATTGCGAACCTGGCAAAAATATCAATGGAACTATAAGAAGCGATTTCATTAGCTCTTGACGAAAAATTACTCAAAGTTGCCCTTTGCTACATGATTAGCCGTGACCTGTCGAAGTTTAGCAATTAGTTGATACATAAAATAGTAAGTGGGACACCAAATATAAAAACTAGACCAAGTCGTTTTTAAAGGAGGTGCACCATAAGGAGGAAATACTATTATTAATAAAAGTACTTCTTCTTTCATTAATGTCATTCCACTCTTTAAAGTATATAGGGTCTCTGAGTGTCTGAGCAAAAGGTGCAGCCAATAAGATTAATTTAATTTACTATCAGTTAATACACACCTGAAATGGTGATTCAAACCGTATTAGAAAGAGTCTAGTTTTTGTATTTCATGTACCATATGTTTTAGAAAATTCGTTTATTTTTAGACAACTTCACTCATTTGCTTACGGAAAACTTCTACTTTGAGCTTTTTTTCTTCGTCAATTTTGATTATTCTGTTTTGAATGACTTCTTTTTCGATTGGACTTGTGGTTTCAGCTAGTTTCTGGTTTAAAATCTTTAATCTTAACAAATACTGACGTTCAAAATACTCTTCCATCATTTCTTTAGGATACTTACTTTCGTTGAATACTTGTACTAAAGTCTTTGCTCTTTCCTTCTTCGTCTTTATAAAATCGGCCTCATCACTATTCAAAAATTTCTCTTGAACAGTTCTGTCCTTCAAAATATTATCTAGCTTAGTCTGAATTTCGGTTCTCTCATTTAGTATCTTTTTTATCTCGTATGTGATATCACTGAACCTATTTCTAACTTCTGTCCTCAAATTAGTAGTAGATTTAAAATCATTTGACACGGTTTCGACAATAGTGTAGGGGTCTTTGGATTCCACCGAGTAAGAATTCTTCTCCAATAACACATAAGGTTTGAGACACGAGTCATTAGATACATTGTATACCATCTTGACCGTGTCATTCATTACATTGAACTCTAACCTGTCAATTTCACCGCAATTATAGTTGTTAATGTATGTGTTATCATTATACTCTCTTGTCTCTAAAAAGTCGTTGCGATAAGAAAAACTATCGGTTATGACTGCATTGCTAATTACCCTTTTAATCAAGCAGTCAGACCTAGTGTCATAAAACTCATATAATGTAGGAATGTCATTTAAACAAAGAGTCTTCAGTCCATCCTTCCTTCCATATTCAAATCTTTCTATGACCTGGTTCGAGATTGGGTTTATCGATCGTTCTTCTAGAAAATCTGACCTATCACAAAAATATTCGTGCACAAGACTTTGATTGTCAGTAGAGCTACCAAACTTGATTAAGCACCTAGCTAAACAGTCATTTCTCTTTTCGTATAACTCTAATATACTGTCTCTAAATTCTAACTTTAAGGAACAACTAGGATATTTAGAATCAAACTGAAATAAGGCTGCTGACATGAAACTTTTACGTTTAAACTGGCTAGTTTTCACTTCTAATGGATAACCCAAGGACTGCCATTCCAAAAGCGTTTTTTCGATTGTGTAGACTCCCAAATTATTTGCGCAATACTGTACCAACTCGATACACTCAAAACTATCAAATTTTAAATACAAATATGGTATATAACCTACATTATTTACAATCACAAAATAACCAGGTTTGTAAGTACCGGAAAACCTGTTGAAAAATTTCTTTTCAAATATTGTTTCCACTCTTAAATAGTGATCTAAACTACTAGTCAGACTCTCATCAACAGTGCCATAGCATAAAAATGGTTTTAAATTCATTGTCAAGCATTCATTAACCATAAGCAAACAGCATTCTAGCTTATTAGCCTCGCGCTTTGCAACAATATCTGATATTGAGTTTAACTCATCATTATCTACTATATTCACTGCTGTCATCAACTCTAAACAAACACTATCAATTTCAGTGCCCTTGCATAGCCTGGCAAATGAAAAAAAGGAATGAATGTTCTCAAACATCATTTTGTGAAACCTTTCAGACAAAAAAATACAACAAACTATTTAACTCCTAGATAAGTTCCTAATTTAGAGGAAGATCAAGACGAATTCAATCACTCCTTGCAATGGTTGCTCACGCTTCCACTACCTTGGCGTGAGATTGAGTATGGATGCATAAATTTCGAGCATGTGTCACTTGCCAACATATCATAATAAATGGTTCATTTAATCAAAATCGAGAGCTGCCATATACTAAAAAAATTTAAGAGAACTTAATATAATGCTACTGAATAGGATCACTTCCTTGCCTATGTTAAATAGACAGTATGACCTGATTTTTTGGTGGGGTGATGAGTTCTGATTGGACCCAAAATATAAGATAGCCTGAAATAGCTCATTTAAAACTCAGCTCCAAGATTTCCAATGCTAAAATTCAAAAGAATGTGTGGTATCGGAGCTATTTACAATCGAAATGGTATCAGCATTGACACTTGCCAACAAATGCTATTGCAGCTTAGTCATAGAGGTGCTCATGCAGACGGTAGCGGTATTTTAGTGGAAATTCCTTGGCATTTGTATCAAGATACTAAGAAATACAAGGCCGTTGCCCAGACGTTCATCAGTTCTGCGTCTGCTATCCCAAAAATCACCCAGCACTTTGAAAATTTAAATTTGAAGGTTCAAACTCGACAGGTTCCAACTAACAATAATATTAAAAATCATCCTAATATTGTTCAATTCATTGTCAGTAGTAGCACTAAATTTAGTCCATATCTATTAAGAAATGAAATTGAATCAAAATTCAATGATTGCTATGTTTGTTCCTTCCATGAAAAAACTATCGTATACAAAGCTCTATGTGCCCCTGCAGATCTTTTTTCATTCTATTGTGATTTCAAGACAATAAAAACTCGATATGCAATTGTCCATGCACGTTTTAGTACCAATACCAATCCTCATTGGAATTTATGCCAACCTCTTCGTAACCTGGCCCACAACGGTGAGATAAACACACTGAGTGGTAACATTCGTAATATGAATACCAAGATGAGTCTATTAAAGTTGAACAATGAATTTGTACCTTTTTTACCCTTCCCTAAAAGTAGTGATTCTGCAGCATTTGACATGGTATTGGACTATTATCTTAACCAAACTGAATGGAGCCTTGAGGAACTTATGTTAATGATGGTACCGAAAGCTTGGGAACAACTGCCAGATTCTAACCTGAAGAACATGTATCATTACTTTGCCACTATTATGGAAGGATGGGAGGGTCCTGCGTCTTTGTTGAGTACAAATGGTGGAAAGCTAGTGTGCAGTGTTGATAAATGTGGCCTAAGGCCTTGCAGATACATGATCGCTTCAGATGGCACTATAGTACTTGGTAGTGAATTTATGGATCTAAATGGTTTGAAGTTCATTGATCATCAACGAATAGCACCTGGTGAAATGATATCGATTGATATTGATACGGCATTGATTAACAGCTATCCATCCATTACAAATGAAATTATCAATAAGTATCCATTTGGAAAATGGACAGAAACTAGCGATAATTTGACAATTTCATTAAATGACAGTGTGCATCAACATCATTCTGAAGATTTGCTAACCAACATTGATAATAACAGGATGCTTACAATATTCAATTACACTGATGAAGAAATTCAGATGATACTAAAACCTATGAACACCGGAAAAGAAGCTTTGGGTAGCATGGGAACAGACACCGCAATCGCATCGTTGTCTGCAAACCCTCGACTACTATTTGACTATTTCCACCAACTATTTGCACAAGTAAGTAATCCAGCCATCGATCCCATCAGAGAGTCAATAATGACAAGTTTATCGTGTCCCTTGGGCATTTTATCTGAAATGAATCCTAATAACAACAACAAATGGATTACAGTAGATTCTCCGATTAAATCAACTGGCGAATTGAAAATCTTGTTGGATCACTATGTGCAGCTGTCTATCTGCAACATTCTCACAATTAAAAGTTTTTTGGATGCCAACGAATACGATATTAAGTCCTATTTAGATCACATCTCCAAGGTAGTAATAGATGGAAATTTCGACTTTATCCATATTAGTGACAAATCTATAGAAAATAAGCACGTGCCTGTTCCGATACTTTTATTAACCAGTGCCATTGATATGGCATTAACGGATGCTGGGATACGCAGAAATACCATAGTCATAGTATCTACCGCTGAAGCGAGGCAGGTCCATCACATGGCATGCTTACTGGCATATGGTGCTGACATTATTTGTCCTTGGTTTGCTCAGCAGCTAATCATGAGCAAAGATAATTCTTGCGTTGATTCCATAAGCAATATGGCTAAAAATACATTTACTCCTAGTAGTTCTAGTAATATCCCGACCACCAGAAACTTGAGCGGTTATGTTAATCACTATTTTAGAGCTTTAAACAGTGGGCTTTTAAAGATATTTGCTAAAATGGGTATTAGTACTCTAAAATCATATAAAGGATCTCAATTGATGGAAACTATAGGCTTTAGCGATGATTTAGCAATGTACTTTAAGTATACCACTAATACAATGACTGGCGTAACTTTGCGCAAAATTCAATCCGATTACCTAAACTTTTACGATAACCGAACAGCAGGGATCGGCAGTCACTACCATTACAGATACAATGGTGAAGACCATGTTAATGATCCTTCTAGTATTGCATTTCTGCAGAAGTCAGTTCAAATAAACGATTTCAATGAATATTTAAAGTATTCCAGCAAAACTGACGCGATTTTGGACAAATGTACCATACGCGGATTGTTGAAGTACAAAAAGAGGGACCCTATCGATGTAAAATTAGTGGAGCCGTGGACTGAGATAGTTAAAAGATTTAACACGGGCGCAATGAGCTTTGGATCTATAAGTATCGAGGCGCATACTACACTTGCGAGAGCAATGAATACCATGGATACCAAGAGTAACAGCGGCGAGGGCGGTGAGCTGCCTAGTCGATTTAATACCTTAGAACAAAGCAAAATTAAACAAATTGCCAGCGGCAGATTTGGAGTTGATTCCTACTATCTGAGCACTGCTGACATGATTCAAATTAAGATTGCACAGGGTGCGAAACCAGGCCAAGGCGGAGAATTGCCAGGTAATAAGGTGGATGTGAACATAGCAATGACTCGTAAGACTATGCCAAACATAGGATTGATAAGTCCTACAAATCAACATGACATATACTCCATTGAAGATCTTCAACAGCTCATATACGACCTCAAGTGCTGCAATCCTAATGCACTGATTAGCGTAAAACTAACCAGTCAAAAGAATATTGGAACTGTATGTAATGGAGTCGTCAAAGGCTTAGCTAACCACATAGTTATTAGCGGATATGACGGTGGAACAGGTGCAGCTAGCTGGAGCAGTATAAAGCAATGCGGTATACCCTTTGAGTTGGGATTAATTGATGCACATTCTGCACTGATCAACGCGGGATTGCGCAACAATGTTGTACTTCAGGTGGACGGCAACATAAGAACTGCTAATGACGTTATCAAGTCCTGTTTATTGGGTGCTCAAGAGTGGGGATTTAGCACTGTACCATTAATAGCAATTGGCTGCATCATGATGCGCAAGTGTCATTTAAACACCTGCCCTGTAGGCATTGCTACCCAAGACCCGGTATTGAGATCCAAATTTAAGGGGCAACCTGAGCAAATCATAAACTATTTTCATTTTCTAGCTGAAGAAATGAGAACCAAAATGGCAGAGTTGGGTTTTAGAACAGTGAGTGAAATGATAGGTCAATCCCATGTGTTAGAACTAGCAGACGCGGGTTTGCAATTCGATAGTGAATTTAAAGACGAACCTGTCAGTGATATACTATTCGCGCCATCCGTTACATCATTTGATGCACAGCATTTGGAATTGGTGAAAAATACCATTTCAAAGAATGAATCTGTTACCATTCACTCTAAAATACGCAACAGTGACCGATCTGTCGGTGCCTATTGGTCTTGGTTAATCAATCGTCAAGCGCATTCAAAGTTGTCTTTTACAGGAAACATTACATTAAACTGTAGCGGATACGCAGGTCAATCGTTTGGGGCTTTTCTAGAATCCAAAATAACTTTAGTCATAAATGGTGCGTGTAATGACTATGTTGGCAAAGGTTTGAGTGGCGGTTTAATAGTGGTACGCAGCAAAAATAGCAATAGTTTAATCTGCGGCAATGTATGCCTGTATGGTGCAACTAAAGGATATTTGTTTGTTAACGGGCTTGTGGGAGAAAGATTTGCAATTAGAAATAGTGGTGCTAATAGTGTAGTTGAAGGGCTGAGCGACCATGGACTAGAATACATGACTGGTGGAACAGTAGTTTGCTTGGGTAAACTGGGTAATAACATTGCTAGCGGAATGACTGGTGGTGTAGCATACTTATTGAAAGATAAACTAAAGCAGTCCATAAAAAATCAAGAACTAACCGCAAAAGACAGGCAAGAATTAAGCACTTTATTGAACATGCATGTGGAACACACCGGTAGCGAATTGGGAAAATATTATATAAATCATCTGGATGACTTTATCAAGCTGGATCCAAGTGGCAGCATTAGCAGGAATGTGAGTAGAAGTATCAGCAGTAGTAATGTGGCTCTGTCCAACAGTATTGATTCAGGAATAGCTGACATGGAAGACTTGAGAATCAGCTGTACAAGTGTTAAAGATGCGTTCAAAAGACCACTCACTAGGAAGAAAGTTGATAGTGCGATTACTAGTGTTGCTAGCAGTAATGTATCCGTGTCACCTGATCATTTGCCGTTCATCAATATTCCGGTGCAACGTGATATTAAAGTAGATGCTAAACACCGCGTATTGAATTACAATGAGATTACTAGTAGATTGCCGTCTAACAAGGTATTGCAGCAAGCTAGCAGGTGTATGGACTGCGGCACTCCGTTTTGCCAATCAGATTATGGTTGTCCGATTGGTAATTTGATACCCCAATGGAACCAACATATAGCCAATAATGACTGGTATTCTGCGTACAAGTCATTGATTCTCACAAACAATTTTCCCGAGTTTACTGGGAGAGCCTGTCCAGCCCCATGTAGAGATGCATGTGTTCTGAACATAATCAGTGACCCAGTTAGCATAAAGAGTATAGAGTGCTCAATAATAGATAAGGCTTTTGAAATGAACTGGGTGCAACAAGATTCTAACAATATCATCCAGAACAGAATAGTTAACAAATACAAGATAGGAATAGTAGGAAGCGGGCCTTGCGGTTTAGCAGCAGCTGATTTGTTAAACCAGCAAGGATACACAGTGCATGTGCATGAAAGAAGCATGGAAGTTGGTGGCTTACTGATGTATGGAATACCTGAAATGAAGATTCAGTCCAGCGTGATAAATAGAAGAGTTGAATTGCTCAAGAAGCAGGGGATCAAATTCTTTTGCAATAGCCATATAACAGATTTGGAATCTTTCAAAGTTCAATTCGACGCCGTTATATTAGCAACAGGTGCATTGCTACCAAATTCATTACAGGATGTAGATGAAAACTGCACTGGTTTTTATTACGCAATGGATTATCTGACGCAATCACAAATGGCTCACAAGGGAATTCATGTCAGCGATCCTATAAACTGTGAGGGTAAGCACGTGATTATTGTAGGTGCAGGAGACACAGCGACTGACTGCTGTGCCACAGCGTACAGGCAATTAGCTAAGAGTGTTGATATACTAGACATAAATCAGATTAAACCATCAAAACCAACAACTGTGTGGCCAGAACTAAGTAACGAGTTGAAACTAGATTATGGGCACGAAGAAGGGCTAGTAATACACCAAAAGGATCCTAGAATATATGGCAGACAACTGGACTCTGTAATATTGAATGAAAAAAAGGAGATTAAGAGCGTAATGATGTACAGAGTGGAATCCACAAAGAATCCTGATGGAAGCAGAAGTACAAAGAGATTACACAAAATACCAGAAGAGATACCTTGCGATATTCTGATAGCAGCGATAGGATTTAGAGGAACACACAAATTGGACAATATTGAAATGACTGCTAGACAGACAATTAAAACAGAAAACTACAAAACAAGTGATCCAAAGATATTTGCAGCTGGAGATTGTAATAAAGGACAATCACTGATAGTGTGGGCAATCAGAGAAGGAAGAGAGGTTGCGCGACAAGTAGATTTGAGGTTCAATGGTGCATCTGAAATACCACTTATAGGAGGGATAGCCAAATGATAATGGGGATGACCAAAAACTATTTCAATGTTTTATTAGCCTAAAAAGGCACAGATATAACTATGACGCTCCACATATTGTATCACCTATCCCCGTGGGATAACTCTTCACCGATCGTGTTTCTTGCCTGTATACTCTTTCAGCACTGCTAAGTATGATTTTCACGACTTGGGGTGTTGTTACATGGCATTCGTTCATATCTAGATAGACCACTATGTAATTGGGGTTACACCTGGTAAACCATCGGTGCGTCACTGTTGTGCTTCTAACTGCCATTACCATAATAAATAATTTTTCATCACTTGCTCTCGTTTTTTGTTGTCTTATTCTTTTTCTGTCATTCGTTTCATATTTAAGCCTGTCCTTCCATCACAAGTTATCTTCACATCAGATCAGCTTGTGTTGGGTGTCTAATGCTTATCATGCTTTAAGTCTAAGTAATTGTGTAACAAAGATTTTAAACAGATGGGACATCAAATATAAAAACTGGACTAACTTTCTGTAACAACTTTGAACATTATTTCAGCTTTATTAATCTTATGGATTTAAGAGGCGAGTGGACATTCAGCTAGTTGCGGAGTGGACGAGTATAAAAGGAAAATAAATGTTCTGTACAGCTATTCTCTTACTCTTTCATCCAATCTTTATTTCAAATAAAATATTACTATTACTCTGTAGAAACTAGAATAGATAAGAGTAATGATGTTAGTATAACATTACAAAATGACTCTAGAGAAGGGTACCGTCTAAGATAATGCACCTTTTGCTTAGATGCTCAAAGACCTCATATCTAGTTTTATTTTGAAGAGGGGATTGAAAGTAATGAAAGAAAATTGGTATAATAGAGGAAGATCTTTTATTAGTGATAGCATTTCCTCCGTAAGGAGCACCGTTAAAAACGAGTTAGTCTAGTTTTTATGTTTGGTGTCCCAGATAAGTTTCCTTATAGATGGAGATAGGGTTATCCGATAACCCATATATGATCCAGTTCATGTTCTTCTTTATGTAGTCCCTCATATGAAAGCGCATATTCATGCAGCATCTTTAATTGCTCAGAAATAACGCTTTATACATGTTACTTATAAATTTACTGAATTAGCATATTAACGCTTGACCAAATATGACGGGATCCGGGGTATTACCTGAACAGCCGTATTGAACAGTTACCTTGGCAGAGTAGAGCAGCAAAAAAGCTACAGCACATGGGATTCCCACCCCGTCCTGCTTGACTTCTGAAATTTGACAGGATCAGGTATTTCCAGGTGTGTATGGCCGTAGCTGAAAGTTCTCTCGGTCCTGCCTCATGTTCCTGCTACTGCCCTTGGACATTATGTTCGGTGGCTCATGTATAGTCCGAAATGAAATGTCCTGTTCCTCAAAAGATATTTGCAAAATAGTAAAAACTGTTTATTAGCTCAAGTCTCATGTTATTAGCCCATCTAAAGTATTAACTAGCTCAAATTGTGGCAACTAAAAACAAGGAAATATTGATCCACAATCTTTCTCTCTGTCAACCGAGTCTTACGCTATTTCGTATCAGGCATTACCTTGAGATTTGCTTAGTTGTCGTTTTAGTCTTTTGCAATTGGGTCTTAGAGGCCGCTGCATAAGAGTACTTGGAGTTGTCTATCAAGATTTGTGCTATATGATTACTTTCTCATATCATATAACAATATTTACTAGCCTGCTGTTCAACTTTGAGCAAGTTTAGATTATTAGAACATCTTCATTATCCCACCAAAGACTAATGTATAACATACTCATTAGCATCCTAAACGTGTAGTTATCTGCTATTGCTAATTATTAATCTAGTTTCTATGTTAACTGAAAGAATCCAAGTATTCTACCTTTGAGGTTGCTGAATTTTTGAGTTTCTTTAGTTTTTAAATCAAGTCTCAATTGGGACACCAAATATAAAAACTAGACCAAGTCGTTTTTAAAGGAGGTGCTCCATAAGGAGGAAATACCATTATCAACAAAAGTCCTTTCATTAATGTCATTCACCTCTTTCTAATATATGAGGTCTTTGAGCGTCTAAGCAAAAGGTGCGTTATCTACTACTTACCACTATTATCTTCTATTTTCCTCTTACTACCTTTAGTACAACTTATTTTTTGTTTTCTATTCTTGTTAATCATTGTTTCCAAGATTTTGATGGATGAAAAGCTTTTATACTAAAATAATTTACTTGAACCAATATGAGTAATTTAATTAAATTTACTATCGGTTAATACACACTTGATATAATGATTCAAACTATTTAGAAAGTAAGTCTAGTTTTTATATTTGATGTCTCAATTGGTAAAATTTTATTTTGATGTCCCCTTCAAATGCCTTTTGTTGAGCAAAAACATAAACGGCGTAAAATACCGTTCCCGTGGTTCAAGTTAATCAGTGCAATAACAGTTACGACATTTATTAGCTATATGTTGGTGTTTGTATATAAATTGTACTGGATGGTTAACAATGTACACTTTTGCAAAGATTGGAAAGATTATTCAATTTTTAGCATAACTTCTTTAGATTGTTTCCCTTGTCCACCAGGAGTTCATTGCGACCTAGATGATATATCTGGTTGTATTAATGGAGATGACATATATGTCGAGCACCCTTTATATTTCTTTAAAATTTCTCGCAAGATATTTGTGCCAGTTTGCGTCGAAAAACCACCTGAGCCTATCTCTTGGGAGTCACATGCTTATACAGTCTTGGCTTACGTAGTTGCAGCTACAGTATTGTTTGGTATTTATCAATATTATTTGTACAAGAAAAATACAAGAAAATTGATTCAGACTCTAGCAAAGCAATCTATACAAATGGTAAAGAAGCATGCTGCATTAGTTGATACCACACCAGACTTAGTGTTGCCCACAGGTATTGATGTGACTCATTTAAGGGATCATTTCTTGTTTCCAAAGTATAAACTGAAAAAGAGAATTGAAATATGGAATGACGTTTCTCAAATAGTTACCTCTAATTCCAACATAGCGGAGCAAAAAGTTATGTTTAAAAATGAATGGCATCTTGTCTGGAGTTACAGGAGCTCAATAAGTGATAATGAAATGAGCGACGTTGAAGAATAACCAATAAATTCTCTTTCAGTCACGTTAAGATTTTTAATCATAGAGCTGCTAATCCGGATAGGCAGACTTTTCAAAGCAATTATCTCAAGATGCTGACCCAATCAAGTTGAAAATGTTCCGTATCATATCAACTACGATCTAGGCCACAAACCATTACCGATTTCTTTTCTTTAGCAGTCATACCTTTCTATCACGAAGATTGCAGTTTGCTGAATTCATATATTTATTGACGACCACGTCATAGTAGGTTGACTAGCGTGTTCGGAGAGTAATGCTCTAATATTGCCATGATACCACGGATAGATACTTGTGACCATCTGTGGTGTCCTCGACAGCAATGCACAAAGTATTCTAGTTCCAAAGCCATGCCATAGTGTCGCAGTCTTTTTCTAACCAAGGCTATTGTCATCGGAAAGATATGACGATTCCTCTTTGATAAAGAGCATCCCTATTAGGATCACTATATATTACGCATGTTCTGGTCCTTATTGTGTGGAAGACGAAAGAATGCGGGCTCATCATAAGTCGTGTAACGGTTAGTTGTACAGGGATCGTGGTCCAGTCAGATGTTGAAAGGAGACGATTGGCGTCCTCTGTGGAGAAAGCTGTGGGAATAAATGGCTAACAGATCGTCAATCAAGAATCTATTTATTACGGGCTCTATCTACGATCACAATGACAAGCTCAGCATCAGTTCATGTTTTACGGCCATTCTGTGCTTTATTGCCTCAGGCCAGTATAGTTGCAAAGCCCAGCCAAAGACTCGGATCCACTGGCAGTTGCGTCTCTCCTTGATTGCCTTGCCATTTGGTTTAAAACCAGTCGGACTGAAGTAGCAGGGGTTGCTTTAGTCAACAATAGTTATCCTGGCCATGCGAGGAGAATAGCATTCTGACTTTTATCTTCGCAGATGGCCCTAAATAGGCAGAGATGATATATGAGGTCGGCAATATAGATAAGTGGTAAGTGCAATTTGTCTCTTGCAGATGATCGATTATACTGCCGTGTCCAACAAAGGAGCGAGTAACGAAAACTAGATGATTTTCAGGATTATTAAAGGAATGGTCTAATGCTTGTCATCAGCGTTTGAATGCAGTTTAGGAGCGGTTGTTCACCTCTATTGCAGATGTCAAGGCAGAAACTACCTTCTTGAGGGAATCTATAACTAAAGTGGACATTTCTACTGATAATTATGAGTTGTGTCTAAGCGTAAAACCTTGACATATCTTGTGTAATACCTTTTTTTCTGGGAATTAGGAAATCCAATCTCTTTTTCTCTCAACTCCTTTACTCCCCTCCCGTTTACTTTTCTGAAAGCATGTCCCAGATATTAACCATCCTTCAAATATTTGCGACTACGCAGTTGCTAGTATCCATTGCTTCATTGCTATTCATCTTTCCGATTATGAATGAGCAATTGCTGATCCCTAGAGTCATTCCAAATATTAGGTACTTTGCATTTGCAGTTGTAGTAAACAGTTTATGTATATTAATGATAAACTACAGTAGTGAATACAATTATCTGTTTATATTCAATTGTTGTTCATTAATTATTGCTTCCTCAGTTATTACGAATCATCGTAGACAGTATTTTGTGAACTGGATGAATGTTGTTATTGAATTGCTCTTTACAATCACATATGCAACCAGTCTGAAATTGTCTTCTTTCGTTGAGATATTGCAGTTGTTGTTTGTAATAATCCGGTTTTTAACTTCTTTTATTTTTATTCTAATTCTTTTTAGTCGCATTCAGTCTAAATATTACCTGCATTTTAAAAAGCTACTACCATTTTTGATTCCAAAGACTGATCGTAAAATACAATGCTTGATTCTGTTGTCCCTTGTATTTCTATTATCTGCTAGAGTAGTTAATTTGCTGCTACCTCTTCAGTATAAACACATCGTTGACTCGCTTACTGGCAACGCACAGTTCTATGTAGAGTATATAGTAGTGTATACGGTAATTAATTTATTACAAGGCGGCAACGGTTTATTGGCATCGCTTCAAAATATTTCATTCATCCCTGTACGCCAGTTCATATCTAAATCAGTAGGGGTTGCTGCTTTTAGTCATTTACACCATTTGTCAATATCATTTCATGTCGGTAGAAAAACCGGCGAAATATTAAGAATTATGGACAGAGGAGTTGGTAGTATTGGAAACATCTTGCAATCCTTCATATTTAATGTATTGCCTATAATCATAGATATATCCATAGCTATAGGGTATTTTGTAATAGCATTTGATTTATATTTTGGACTAATTTTATTTATAGCAATGTTTTTATATATTTTGTTTACAATTCTGATTACAGAATGGAGAACCAAGCTACGTAGAGCAATGATTGATGCAGATAACAAGATGTCGCAAATTGCAGTGGATTCCTTACTTAACTTTGAGACTGTTAAATTGTACAACAATGAAGAATTTGAGACTAATAGATATGGTGAAAGCGTGGATGCATACAATAAACATGATTTCAAGAGTTTTTTGAGTTTGAGCATCCTCAACATGGCTCAAAATGCTGTGATATGTTTCTGCACTCTAACCGTAGCATTATATGCAGGATACTTGGTAAACCATGGAACTATAGGTGTGGGTGACTTTGTAATGCTTATAACGTATTTGCAACAACTTTATCAACCACTGAACTTTTTCGGTACATTTTATAGAATTGTAGCCCAGAATCTAGTCGATCTTGAGAAACTAATAGACCTAATGGAGCTAGATAACGAAGTGTCCGATGTAAGTGATGCGGAAGTCCTTAGAATTGAAGGGGGTGAAATCAAGATTAAAGATTTGTCATTCTCATACGATGGTGCTGTAGACGTTTTAAAACACATTAATATGACAATCAAGGCTGGAGAGAGTGTTGCATTGGTAGGAAGCAGCGGCGGCGGTAAGTCCACCTTAATCAAAGTATTGTTCAGATTTTATGATGCTAGCAGAGGCTCTGTCTTAATAGATGGACAAGATGTACTAAAGGTAAAGCAGAATAGTTTAAGAAGTAGAATCGGAGTAGTACCGCAGGATATTGCTCTGTTTAATGAAACCATTTTGTACAATGTACGTTACTCAAGGCCATCCGCTACAGATGAGCAGGTCTATGAAGCCTGCAGATTAGCACAGATACATGATAAGATTATAGGATTTCCAATGGGATACCAGACAATAGTGGGTGAGAGAGGGCTGAGATTGAGTGGAGGAGAGAAACAGCGACTGGCTATTGCAAGAACGTTCCTAAAAGACCCAGCCATAATATTCTATGATGTACTTTACCCCTAATATAGGAAGCAACTAGTGCACTAGACAGCGAGACGGAAAGACATATACAAGAATCATTCAAAAAATTGGCAGTGGGAAGAACATCATTAACAATTGCACATAGATTAAGTACGATAGTTGAGTGTAATAGGATATATGTTTTGAAGAATGGTGAGATTGTAGAAAGTGGAACACATTCGATATTGTTAAAAAAGAAAGGAGAATACTATAAATTATGGGAAGAACAAAACAAGGAATCTGGTTAAATAAATAGGATTTACTAATCACAACATTAACTAGTTGCGATACGTCTAGATTTAACCAAGACAGTATCGCTTAGCACATCCTTGAACTGGAACAAACAATCATTGATGGCTAATTTGGTAAGTTTATCCAACACTTTTTCATTTTTCTCGGCTCTAATGTATATATCGTGAAATAAAAGCTCAAATGCAATTGCCGGGGATTTATACTGTCTCCAAACAGATCCAGGGCATCTGGACAATCCATTTAATGCCGACTTGATTAACAAGGGGTTTGGAGTTAGAGTAGAGAACTTGGACGCAGCATCGCTCAAAGGAACTATAGGCAAAGTGTTTCTGGTAAGGACCGGTAATTTATCGGGGTTTAAATTAGAATCCTTCATGCAGCTATACAAACGGAAAAATGAGTCATAACAACCATTAAAACACAGCGCTTTAACAAAAGAGTTCATATGTATTTCGTTAGGTTGCGGTATTTGCGAGAACATTTTCAACAATCTTTCGTTATTTGAAACAGCTTGTTTATCAGCCAATATCTTAAACATATGAGTGTATGACTGACTATTCGGCACCAAGTGTCTCTTCTTCATTTTATTAAACATCTTCCATATCTGCGCAGCGCCTTTCCCTTCTTTCCAGGCAGTTTCAATCGCCAAGTTCCATAGCGGCGTGGATTCACAATTCTTCATGTTTTCCTGTATCTCCTCAGAACTTGCCTTTTTAGATTGCATCTTAGCAAACAATTTATATGGATCATTTTTAATCTTGCTTGCATTTTTGAGCTGTCCCAACATCCCCAAGTGTTATCCAGTAAGAAACTTAAACTAAAGTGAAATTTATTCATTTCTTCTAAAGTACCCTTGCCTGAATTTGAGTATGTCGTTTCCATTGTAAAGCTTGTTCTTTTTTTCGTAATCTTTCTTCTTCTCCATTATGACCATATACCTTGTCCACTTTCCAAATACTTGTCCTGGAGCATGCAGTAGCTGAAGTGACGGATGCGATGGAATATTTGACTTTTTTCCATCCTCATGCAGCAATGGTAGCCAATAAATTAACCTTCCACCAATTTTAAGATGGTTTGCTGCAAAATCTAACAAATCATGTACTATCTCATCTAGTCCATACATCTCTGTATCGGGAAAATTATCTACAATCTTACCAAAGTCATCTTTATTATTTGATGTAATCTTTTTAGCACTTGCCCTAATACAGTAGGGTGGATCGCACAAGATGGCATCAAAGAATGGAACACTGCGAATCGGATGATTTGAAAAATCAAATACTAGGCAACCAAAGTATCTATCCAATAATTTGTATTGCTCGAAATTGCCGTAAATTCCTTGGGAATTAGGTTTTGCACCTTTCATTGTGCCCTTAATCTGTCTACCATCTAGATCACTTCCCATGGTAAATGCACCATAATACGACGCGGATAGCAGCATGGAGCCCGTCCCTACAAACGGGTCATATACAAATGTTCCCGATTTGACCAACCCGCAATTACACATTAAAAGTGAAAGCAACGCATCCATACTTGTAGTTCCAATGTAGTGTCTAGTCTTCAGGCTAAATTGGTAAGGTGCACCGTGTTGCGTATCTGAAGTAATTAATCTTCCAAGAAAAACTTGTTTTAATTCTTTATGTACATTATGATATAAACATATGCCAAATTGCTGCTCAAATTGGGTTAAATTTGCCTTTCCCAGTAATCCCATGTTTTTTCCAACCTCAGTAATAATAGCCATTCTGTCACTAGTATTTCCATGTGAATGAACGGTTATTCTAAAAGAACTGTGAATGTATTCCCTATAGTCAGCCGAGTTCAATTGATCAACAATATCTTTAATAGTGGAAGCCTGGTACAGAAATGAATATACAGATTTTATCAAAACTGACCGAAGAAAAGGAGTTTCATCGCCATTAGTGGAAACCACAACAAATGGACAATCATCATTAAAATGCAACACTTCGAAAGTTCTATTGTGAAGTTTCATTAATGAATCTAATTCAGGAACTCTAAAATCGACAAAAGATTGGGCGTAGAAAAGAATAAAAATCCCCTGAGTCATAGAATTTGACTCTGATTTTTGAGAACATGAGTTATAATGATGTAGAAATGCAGAATGTTGAAGACGCAGCTGAGTTTACACTGCCAAAGGAGTTCGAAAATGTAAACAAACGATTCAACCCATCTGAAAATTTGATTAAACCAGAATATGAAGAGCAATACCCTGCAAAAGTTGAAAAAACGAAAAAAATTACGTTAACGGAGCTCAAAAAACTCTCGAAAAAACCTGAAAATGTCGATTGGGTTGATTGTGATGCTCGAGATCCGTTGTTTTTAGTAGAATTAAAATCTGCGCTAAACACGGTACCCGTTCCAGCGCATTGGAGTAGTAAGCGCAAGTATTTACAATCTAAACGAGGAATTGAGAAGCTACCTTATGAGTTACCTTCATATATCAAAGAAACAAATATTAGTGAACTTAGGCAAGCTGGAAAAGATAAAGAAGATCAGCAAAAATTAAAACAAAAAGTTAGGGCGAGGTTGCATGGAAAGATTCACAAACTTGAAATGGATTATCAATTACTGCATGATGCTTTCTTTAAGAAACAGGAAAAACCTCAAATGACAAAATATGGTGAATGTTTTTATGAGGGCAAAGAATTTGAATTAAAGATTAAGGCTCAAAGAGCAGGAGGCGAGTTATCTGACGAATTAAAGCGTGCTTTAGGCATGGGGCCAAAGGATCCACCGCCTTTTCTGTACAATATGCAACGATATGGACCACCTCCGAGCTATACACTTCTTAAAATACCAGGTGTTAACTCACCTATTCCAAAGAATGCATCTTGGGGCTTCCATGTTGGTGGGTATGGTAAGCCACCAGTTGATTTACATGGCAGAGCATTGTATGGTGATGTGTTTGGACTGGATGAGCACAAAAAGTCTAAGAGCAAAGACTGGATAAAACCTGAACTGGGATGGGGTGAGATGATAGATGACACTAGAAACGATGATATGGTGATTGATAGCAAACCAATGGATAAAGAAGTTGACATTATGGAATCTCAATCTGGTAGGGATATAAAAATCAGTCAAATAAGCCAGGAACAGGCTGAGAAGCCGAAGAGGAAAAGACGAGTTGCTCAAAGTCCAAAAACACAAAAGCCACTCTATACAGTTATCGAAGAAGAAAAGAGAAGTATCGGAGACGACATCATTGGAACAGACAAGGGATTTAAGTTTGAAAAGGATGCAAAAGATGAAGAAAAACAGAACATCAAGCAAACAGGCTTTTCCAAAAAGAGGCAAAATGATAACAACAAGCAGAGTAGTAAGAAGTTTAAATATTAATAAAAAATTTTACTTTAAACATTTCAGCACAGTGCCTTTTGAGTGAAATTCTATGCTGACCTTCCCTTCCAATGATAAGCACGTCGCAGTTGTTTCATAATCGATACCAAATGGAAAATTTATTTTATTCTTATTTTAAATTATTTGATATATGGGAAACCATATTATCAAATATTAACATGGAGAATTTGCCATTAGAACCATATAAAAAACAGCGTAACATTGTAGCAAAAGAAACAGATGTAATGTTCAACAAGGTAAAAAGAGAATCAGTTAAATGTCATTCGAGTGCTAGAAAGATACAAAACACCAAAATCAGGTTCGATTGTGGAGACACTCAGTACAGTGTATCATCTGTATCTCAGTTGGTAATCCCATTATGTAAAGACTTTTGTGGAAGTTTTGCAAATTTGAACAACGGAACTTGGAACAGCGGTAACTTGACAATGAAGATTGATGCTGACTATATATATCCTGATAGGCCACATTCAAATCAATTAAGTTTTAATTGTTCCTCAAATGGTATCCAGAAAACAAGTGCATCATCATCTGCTTTGACAACTGCAACTCAAGAATTGGAGTTTCTGACCCAAAATATTACTGCACAGAACACAGGCAATGGTACTTTTCCAGATCAATGCTGTAGAATACTACCTCAAAACAGCAACACTTCTATAATCAGGGAAATTGGTTGTGATTGCCCCGTGGATAGACTTGGTACCACGTGTAGTACGTTCAAAAAGATAGATTGCAAGGTAATAAGGACTGTCCCTGATCTGAACTGTAGAATTGGAAGGTGTCCAGTCTTCAAAAACTCGGACTCTGTCAAAATTGATTTTTATGTACAATGTTTCAATTATCCCAGTATCGCAGCTGTAAACAGAACAGGATTCAACTATTATTCTATATCTCCAAATGTACTCAAAACTAAATTAGCTCGCAATATCTGTAAATCCGTACTTAACGATTGATTTGTCAGCCTGGAATTTGGTACATATGTCAGATTCAAATAAAATTAGTTCTGTAATCATGGATTCAGACTCCTTGCAAGGATTAGAACCAATATCGTTTGATTTAAATTTGACAAGCGTGATCAATCAGAAACAGCAAACATATCTAGTAAATGAAGAGATAATTAGATCCAAATACATCTTAAACGGAAATACACTGGTATTTGATATAAGTACAGTATCAAGTATAGTAAGAGACCTAAATACTATTCCTCAATTCGTACACATAAAACAATCAGTTCTTGATGAAAGCTGGAACTCGAAATATGAAGACAAATTATACAAGAGATCAATAGACACTAAGGTATCTATAATTGTAGCATCTGTAATAGTGTTTCTAACACTCTTATATCATTTCATACATTGGATAAAGAGACTCAGACTGCCAAAGTGAGAAAAACCAGTTTAATAAATTTTTAAAACATTATTCAAAATGTTGCGCAGATGTTATTCTTTCATTAGCCCCCTAATGGGTTTAAATAAAGACCAGCAGGAAATTTACCACCTGGCACATCAGTTTGGAACAAAAAAATTGAAACCATATATGCAAGAATTAGATGAAAAGCAACAGGATTTACCACACGGCGTGTTTAAAGAGGCTGCAGAACTTGGATTTGGTGGCGTATATGTTAGCGAGAAACATGGTGGAACAGGTTTAAATAGAATTAGCGCTTCAATAATATTTGAGGCCTTGAGTGAGTCTGATGTGTCTACAACTGCTTACCTGTCAATACATAATATGGTCGCATTTATGGTAGACAGATTTGGGAACAACGATCAAAAATCAAGGTATTTAGCAGATTTGTGCTCCATGAAATTATTATCTAGTTACTGTTTAACTGAGCCAGGAAGTGGTTCTGATGCAGCATCACTATCTACCTCTGCAGTTGAAAAAGATTCTTATTATTTGTTGAACGGTACTAAAGCATTCATTTCAGGAGCTGGTCAGAGTGATTTATATCTAGTAATGGCTAAATCCGGAACGAAAGATATAAGCTGCTTTATCGTAGAAAAGGGTACAGAAGGCTTATCTTTCGGTAAGAAAGAGGTCAAGCTTGGCTGGAACAGTCAGCCAACACGTTCTGTGATACTTGAGAATTGCAAAGTACCAAAAGAAAATCTTTTGGGCAAAATAGGCCAAGGATTTAAAATAGCTATGCAAGGGCTAGACGGAGGCCGCCTAAACATAGCGTCGTGTTCCCTTGGTGGAGCAATCGGAAGCTTTAATGATACGATTGAGTACATAAAAAACAGAAAACAGTTTGGAAAAAGAATCATTGACTTCCAATATACCCAATTTCAGCTAGCAGAGATGGCAGCAAATTTAAATGCATCTAGACTACTAGTTAGGCATGCAGCACAAGAGTTGGATAACAAGTCATCAAATGCCACACCACTTTGTGCTAGTGCAAAGATGTTTGCTACAGATAAATGCTTTGATATAGTGAACCAATGGTATGTCCTTAACTAACTCAGTCTGCAGTTACACGGTGGATATGGGTATTTAAAAGATTATAGAATCCAGCAATATTTGAGAGATTTAAGAGTGCATCAAATATTAGAAGGAACTAATGAAATAATGAAATTAATAGCCGGAAGAGAATTCCTTAAAGACTAAACAATAAACGGCAATTTTTTTAATGCTCTCATTAGAAGTTCTGATTTCTGAGAAAATCGAGAATATCAACATAGAAACTTGCTAGGCTAATTGCTCCGTTACAGCGGTAGTCCACGTTCCTACTACCCTGAGGTGCCATTGAATAAGGGCTCATATATGTAGTACCTTACCACTTTGTGTGCAATATGGAACCCAATTTCAGAAATGTCCCACCTCTAAGTCGGAGGACCTCTGGAAGACATGTAAGTCCCATAATATACCATTAAACATTTTCTCAATATGAAAAATGCTCTGGCAATATATCTCTTTCAAAATAGCTTGGCTAGCTAGCACTTGAGTATATGCTGCAATATCTACCAATAACCATCTTCGTATTCTGTCTTAATGTTTGCGATGTCGTCTTGTTTAGAAACAAGGTAGCATTTGAGTGTCTTTCTTTCTTTTGTCATCTTCACAGTACATCCTTATTCCTAATAAACTTTCGTCTCTGGTGACATGAATTTCTCAGATTCTTAGAGTGGTTTCCAGGGTTCCCACCTACTTGGAAATGAGGACATTTTGTCAGAACGGGTCTCCTATATCTTTACAACGGTTCTTCTTTCAGACTCTTTACTGGAATAGGGCTAGGGTATTCTCTTCTAATGTATTGCAAATAGATCCAAATTATTAACATTAGCTAGAGTCTTATGCTTTCCAAGAATGCTATAAAGCGCCGTAAAAAAGAGAACAGAGTCTTGGTGACACATTATATGTGCAAACTATCATTTACAAGTATACAGAGACCATATGGAAGCGGAGACCATATGGAAGCGGAGAACATAAACTTGAAAAAAGTGCACTAATATTCATTCCTTGTTGAGAGTTCTATAAGTTTTAGCAGCTGTTACATCATTTAGAATTACTTCGTAAATCTCCTTTTAAAGTCTTGATTTTCTCACAAGTTGGGACACCAAATATAAAAACTAGACTAACTCGTCTTCAAAGGAGGTGCCCCATAAGGAAAAAATTAATTAAGTCCTTCTTCTTTCATTAAGGTCATT
>JADGIF010000044.1:0-27728 GCA_018985225.1 Amoeboradix gromovi
AGAGTACTGTCTAAGAAAATGCACCTTTTGCTTAGATGCTCAAAGACCTCATATATTTGAACGAGATGCAGGGTCTTCTAGTTTTATTTTAAAAAGAGGAATACAATCAATGAAAGAGTCTTGGTTTGAAAGAAGATCTTTTATTAATGATAGCATTTCCTCCGTATGGTGCACCTTCTTTAAAAACGAGTTAGTGTAGTTTTTATATTTGGTGTCCCAATTGCACAGTTTTCATATGTGACATGCTCTTAGAAACCTGATATTCCAGTCAATACCTGTCCTTTTTAAAGAAGCAGCGAGTTTTAATAAACATCAAAATGCTGAGCAGTTAATTAAAGAGGTTTATTCAAAAAAACTGCCGATTTTGCTTAACCAATTTTCATACTCTTTTTGCTCTTTCCAACTTTTTAAATCTCGAATCTTGTCTGTTAATGTAGTATCGATGGTTAGTTCCTTCAACTTCTCATAAACACCGTCCTCCACTTGCTGATCCAAAGTGTCAATCATTGGCCCTTCATAGTTATCATCACGAAGTTGCTGGGACTTCTGAAAATCCTTATTAGGATACCAGCTAAGGTTTTCAACTGTCAGCTCTTCACTATCTAATAGTAAGTCTAATGACACTACGCCATCCTTTCCTCTCTTTGTGATATCTACAACCATGTCGATTTCATCAATTTCTGCTTCTGCATCCTCGTTGCAATCAATGAACATCTCAACATTGTATTCGTCAACTTGCTTTGATAGCACAATTTCTGCTTTTCCAATCTCGTGACCAATTTTCCAACCCTGTTCCTTTAAAAATTCAGCTGTGTGAGGATATACCTGATGAATGGTGTTATTGTTAACTTCGTAGTCCAGTTCTTTCTTTAATATACTTGATAAATTGTGTTTAGGAGCTGTGCTAAAAAATTTACGACCTACAACTCTAATCATATGAGTGTGACAAGCGGAGTGAAGGGTTAAAGAAATGGGAAAGAAGCAAATGAAAATTATGAAAGTCGATTCGCAAACTGATACTAAGGCAGGATATATTGCAAGCGAGTATAAAGTTCCTGTCTCCGCTAAAATAGTAAAACCAGATCTGACTTTAAAAGCACCATTGGATCCAGCGTTACATCCCAGATGTGACCACTGCAGTACCATGGATATAGACCCTTCATTTTTTAACACTTTTAACATCAAAGTGTGCAAAAACTGCATGAACGAACATGAAGAAATCTATGCATTGTTAACCAAAACAGAGTGCAAAAAAGATTACTTGTTAACGGAGCCTGAGTTAAAGTCATTGCGCCATCTTGAAAAAGTCAATCCCCATAGATCGCATTGGTTCCCTATGCAATTGTTTGTACGCAAAGAGGTTGAAGAGTTTGCAATCAACAAATGGCAAAGTTTGGACAAGTTAGATGAAGAATTTTACCGAAGAGAGTCTGCTAAGGTAGCAAGAAAAGAAGAGAAACTTAAAAAGAGGCTCAACAATTTAAGAAATGGCGTTCGTACTAATGAATGGAACCGTAAAGCTGAAATTATTCATGAACATGAATTTATTGAGCTAGACAATGGTAAATCTCAATGTGATTGTGGAATGGAATTGGAAATTGAAGAGATTTAAATCATTTTTTTGAAAATTCTAATAAGGGCCAATTCTGAAAGACTTTATTAGCTCCTAAAAGTTCTTGAAAACTTAGATCTAGCAAATTAGAATTGCTTCTTGTTTTATTATCGTTTAGACGACACTTCATAATTAATAATTTCCTTCTAAGCCTTGCAACAAGCATGTCTACGCTGGTTTCTTGTTCAAGATATTACAATGGCCCGTTCTGCTGTGCACGTACCCAATCGTATTTAATAAATTACCTAAACAATATTTATTCACCATAATATTCATGCGATCATATCATCACTGGTAAATATAACTAACATGATGGGTAACTGTGCTGGATATACGCAGAGCTTGAATCCATCATACCCTCAAAAAAATCATTTCTTTTTCAGCTAAAATGGTAGGTTCTAATACTCGTTAGATTTAACATCCAACGCAATATCATTTTCTAAATTTTTTATTCAGTTAGGTCTTAATAACATTTCCAGCATACTGCGCCATAAACAATGTTTGTGAACTATCCGTAGCCTGGATACTCCTGTTGCTACCTTAGCTTCAGTGAGTTTGAAGGAGGACTTGGGGTCCTCACAATATCCATCACAGACACAAAATAGTATGACGGATCAATCGTTCTAGCAAACACATAAAATGAAAGAGAATATAGATCTTATAAACCGTTTGGGCTTACGGATCGCTAGCTTCAATAGAACTCCTCATTCCACCAACTCTTTGCGCACTTGACAAATCCACGTTTACACATGTTTTCTGCCAACTCTTAGACAAGGCATTTTCAGAGAAAGAGACTGAGTTTGAATCTTTTAGACAGCATCAACTTTACTAAATTCCCAAAGAGATGTACAAACTAGTCATGCTGCTCGATTCAGAACTATCTGAAAACACTCAGTGTAATAAATTCATTCAATTCTAAGGCATAATCAACGATCTAGCAAAACAAAATTTTCAAGACATCGTATGCTTCAACTTATTTCAGATCATCAATATCGCAACAGCAAGGAGTTAAAGGATGGTCCTTCTTAAAAAAGAAATTTCCATTAGCCAACCAATGCTAAATTGCTTATGGAATGCCTGCACATTCCGCACACCTCGTAGTAATATCTTGTACGAGCATTGTCAATCTCATATTGGTGGTGAACAACCTAACCACAATAATCACACTTTCGAGTGCAAGTGGTGGAGCTGCACATTTAAGTGCCATAGATTGCACGGACTCAAGTCCCATATTAGCATACACGTTCCCTTTCGCCCTTTTAGTTGCTGCATTTGTAAACAATCATTCAAAAGAAAATTTGATGTTAAGAAGCACATTCGCATGGTCCATTACAAAGGATTAGATACTAAACTACTGGAATCAGATTAATAAACTCATTTCGCTACAGCGTCTTAGTTTAAACAGTATTCAATTTAAGGTTGGGTTTGTAAAAATATCCTTGTAAGATTGAGAAACCTCACTTATACCTAAAAATGAGGTGCTTGAAATAGCCACAAAAGGTGATACCAGTGGTATTTAAGGTTTTAGCATGCAATGCTTAGTCTCCATAATTCAGAAAACGTTGAAATTCCCCCGAATTTATAAAAACTCAAAAATTGGTTAAATTTAGTTACAATTTATTGTTATTGCGAACAACCCAATCTACGCTTTCACAGAAATAATCTAGATTAGCGCTGGTTAAACCACACATGCTAATTCGCCCATTGTCAGTCATGTATATGTGAAATTTGTTTTTCAGCAAGTGCACCTGCATCTTTGTTAATCCCGTAAATGAAAACATGCCAATTTGGGAAGTGATATGCTCCCAGTTACCCGGTGTTTTCAGTTTCACTAATCGTTCTTTGACACCGGTTCTCATCTCCGTAATTCTACCAGACATAGCCATCAATTCCCCTTGCCATTCTTCAAATAGACTAGAATCACTCAAAACTATAGACACGATTCTAGCTCCAAATGCAGGGCTGTTAGAATTCATTGTCCTGATTATTTTACTAAACTGGGATGTAACTTTATTTGCTGTGTCTTCATCTTTACAAGCAGCTATTAAACATCCGATTCTTTCAGAATATAATCCAAAGTTCTTACTAAACGAGGATGCAATAAAGCATTCAAGTTTTAGTTCATTTGCAAAGAATCTCATCGCCCAAGCGTCCCTATTTAGGTCTCCAGATGCGAATCCCTGATAAGCGTTATCAAAGAGGACAAGATGCTTTCTTTTTATTATAGCATTGCCAATTTCTTTCCATTGCTTTTCAGTTAAGTCAACTCCGGTTCTAAGTAAATAAATAACTACGGATTATGGGCACATGCATGCAGAACAAAGACAGAACCACTAGGAGCATCTAAGATATCTTGCTTATAAGAATCAAACGCTAATCCTCTTGTATTTGAGTCGTAATACCTATATTCCTCCACTTTAAGATTTGCAGCTTCAAAAATTTGGCGATGATTTGCCCAAGTAGGATTACTAATGTAAACTATAGCGGACGGAAAATGTTTTTTTATGAACTCAGCACTAACGCGCAACGCACCCGTGCCTGAGATGCATTGAACTACTGCAAACCTCTCATTTTCTTGTGTTCCAACTGCCAATTGAAGTGCGTGTTTACGGAATAGAGGAAGCCCCGGAATTGGTAAATACTCATGATCTTCGTTACTATCCATTATTCTTTTTTCTGCTTTTCGCACTACATTTAGCACGTATGGTTTTCCAGAGTCCGTTCTGTACGCACCAACACCAACATTAATCTTTCGGTCAAATTGGTCTTGCTTGTAGGAATCTGTTAAATTAAAAATAGCATCAGGTGGTAGTAAATCTACACTTGAGAAATGAATACTCATCTTAAAAACAAGGAGGTCATGCTCTATGAAAAGTAAACGGGGTTAGAAATGGATATCAAGAAGACAAAGGAGCAAACATTAGTAGTCCTGGAGCCCATTATAGTGGTATATGAACCAGATTATATAATAGTACTATATGACTTGTTTAACAATTTAGTCTACTTTTTGTACGATGCGTCGGCAGTGACGATGCTTTTTATATTTAATCGTTTATCTTGGGTATCCAAAACTCTAAAATTAAGATTGTGTTATAGATATGATCGCACACAAAGTGTTGTATTGATATCTAGTTAGTTATTCCATGTAAATTAAATTCTAAACCATAGCATGCAGCATTTTTAGGACCTTATACTGCAAGACTCTTATAGCTAATTAATAGTAATGTCATACTGGTATTAATTATTTTGTTTTCACTATGGTTGGATGAAACAATGGTATAAAAATCCATTCAAATTTAGTAAACCGTCATTATTCAGAAGTTTGCTAAGTAGTATGATTGAGAAACCAATGCAAGAAATTGGACTAAGATACACACTAGGCTCTTATTTTCCTAATGAGTTTATTCAAGGAGCATCAAGAGTAATTCCATTAGTCTTAAATCCAGAATTTGACGGCGAAATATTCACAGAGCATATGAAAGACATAGTCCCAATAAAAATGAATATTTTAGATTATCACAATGTTTGTGTACACAATTTTAGATTTAACATTGGCTCCCCAGAGTCCTTTGACAGTGACAAATATGGGATCGCAGTTAATCCGGCTGATTTCAGTATTATGACTTTTGAAAAGATAAACGGATTTCCTAATTTTCAAGAAAGAATGGCTAAAAGCGATGGTGTTGATATTCAACTGATTGTAGATGTTAAATGCAACGCTACACTATCCGGTAAGAAGGACGAAGTAGATGTGTATTTAAAAGGGTCTGAGCTCATAGTATCATTTGCATCACCAACTTATAGATCAAATCAACTGAAAAAAGACATGGATATTCCAAACTGGAAGATTTGCGATTTTCAATATTTCAACCTGAACAGAATTATAAGTAAGCACAGGGGTACTGAAGATTCAGACAGCTATTAATAAAAGATGAGTAACTTGCACGATCAACATACTTGCTACCATAGGCAACTCATTTCTTGTTCGGGGAGAGCATAACTGAGAGCATGTGATGTTTATGACACCTCTTGTAGATTGTGTGATGATATGAGAATACAAATACTCTTCAGTTACATTTTCTTTTAACATTACGGGATTTCCATTTAGTCAGCTGAAATACTGTCTGAAATTCGGCAAAGGTCGCTATCGGCCCCTCTTGCTATTTTACTGTCGGTAACATTACGATGATGTAATGATCCTCTTCAGTACACAACCCTCAGCGTCTCATAAACTTCGTACAATCCCTAGTCAGTTTTTCTGTAATATTCGTCGAGAAGGAATGCCATTGCAAAGTACTTGCAGCAAATTTCGACAAACAAGTACTTATTCTTCTCTCTTCTCATCATAAGCTAGGCATGTACTTGTATTCCTGGGATCATTCAAAGAACAAGGCTTATCATATGACGTAACTTTGTTGTAAGACCACCAAAAAGTGGAATACAGATGTGGTGCGCTGTAATAGTGACAGAGCTCTTACGATCTCGAAAACAAAGCAAGAAATAAAATCTCGAGTGTCATCATGCAAAGATTCCTTGACTCTTCGAAGAGTAGCAACCAAACGGAGCATTATGACAGCATGGATATTATGCGACAGATAAACTAATATTTGCTGATCTAGCGCAGCTATGCTTAAAGTAGAATACAGTAGCCATGGTATTTACCTTTTCACACAGGCCTTCTCGTTAAAGTACTGATTTCTGAGAAAATCGAGAATTCCCACAGAAAAACTAGCAATGCTAGATGCTCCGTTACAGTGATTACTCACGCCTTCACTACCCTGAGGCGCGATCGAATAAGGATGCAGATACTTGTATATGTTCCTTGCTGCCATATGATCTCTACCTGTCTCCAAATGACACTTTGTACAGGTACAAGTTTCTAAATTAGTTTTTTAGAGTACCACACCTTGTACATGTCTGACTAGTAAATGCTTCATTACATTCAACCATCGTCTTTCCTCTTTGTTTACACTTGAACTTCAAGCGTTCCTTGAATGTGTAATAGGACATTGTAGCCATATCTCTTGCGACTTTCTCGACATGCTAATTATCATTTGACTAGTATTAAAAGATGGTATGTATATAAGATCTTATGTCTTTGTATGCTGTACCTATTAGTTATTTCTTTAGATTTGACATATTCGGGATTACATCCATTAATTCCATTTACCATTTGCGAAAGGAAGAATATCGAGTGTTTAAGCTACTAGAAAAGTCATGAAATTACATAAAAACGCATACAAATTCGCGATAAATGATCTATTCAAGAAAACAATCGAGCTGTAAGAAAATTTGAGGACAGCTTCCGTTGATCACACCGCTCATTTTATCATTGTGACTAGGGAGTTTAACGCTTGAAATCTACCGTCTCCTATAGCTAACAACATCCTTTGAGCATGTGATGGGAATTTAAGTTTTTACTATTGCACTCACAAAAGTCATAAAGGCTTAATCTGGAATTGCTCTGAGCTGTTCAAGACAAAAAGCTTTAAAAAAAAGAGCACATTGAAGCCAGATAAGTAACAATCATGATAATTTACTAAACAATTGCTTCGATCTTTTGCAAGTATTTAGTCTGGCTTCTGAGTAGACTGTGGATGTCATATTCGCACATATTTCTCTCATTTTATCATAAACTGAATCCATAGTGCATGGTATATCCATCAAGTTGAGTACTTGAACTAGCTTTGATTTTATTTGCATCAGCTCTTCCTTCTTAGTTTCTCTTTCTAAATTCCGCTGTTCCATATCAGTGCAGTTATATCTAAGGTTTCGGATCTCTTCTACAAGTTCCTTCTTTTCAAGCTCCAATTTCTGCAGTTGTTGCTTTAATTCCCTCTTGCTCTTTATTTTCTCATCTTTCAGAGTAGTCAGGTATCTTTTAACTTTCTCCACTCTACTCTTTGATAATTTTAAGCATTGAGCATCAAATTTCTTTGTTTTCTTGTTTATAGGAGCTACTGCAGTTAGCAGATCGTGGAATTCCTTCATGAATGGCTTGCAATCTAAGAACATGAACCTGTTTGAAGGTGTATTATCTCTGTCTCTCAACTGTCTTTCTAGCCGCTCTTTTTCCTTTCTCTTCTTTTCAAAATTATCTCTAAACAACTCGGCTTTGAACTTTTGAGCCTCGTATTGTTTTTTTAATTCCTTAAAGTCGCAATTATCTTGAATTGGATCATCTCTGTTTGAGCGGAAAGGATTTTCCGTTTTATGAGTATTTGCCTCTTTATGGAATGGGCTCATTATTAAGTATTCGTGGTTTTCTCCTTTTTTGTTTTCTTAGTACCTGATAATAAGTTCTCATTGATACAATAAAATGAAAGAAAGCAGATGCAATGAAGCTATTTATTTAGCTTGCTGTAGCTAAATTGACAAAATAATTTGACTTCATTTGCTTATTTTATCCAAATACGCTTGTATGACATTCTCTTTCAGCATCAAAACTATGTCATACTCTACCAACGCAAAAATGTCCTTAAGCTCATCCAAATTTGTAGAGGCACATGCCCTCAACCTAAGGTCGTAATTAATATTTATCTGATAGAGTGAACAACAATCTATATACATATTAACTAACTCGGAAAATTCAGAAAATGTGGCATTTTGGTTTATCTTGTAGTACGCTTCAAGAAAGTAAAAGTTTTCCATAACGAAATATCTTGCGCAGATTCCAGAAAATATCGTCTTCTTTACATCATTCATCATTATACATTTTAAATTAATCGAGTTTTTCAGCGTATAGTCATTATGTTGTAGCGAGCTTCTCAGTCTGGTTGCTTGTCGATGTTTGAGCTCAGAATAAAGTGGAAAACTAAATGTTAACGCATGAATTGCTATAAACGTGGCTAACATGACCTTTTTAGCCAATTTGCTGTAGTAAATGGTACCTAAAACAGAAAAGCACCCAGAAATTAAAAGTCCAGCTAGCGCCAAGAGTATCACACCGTAAAACTCAGTCTTGATATAGTATACATCATTGACCTTTCTTAGGCAGAATGTAATAAAGCAAATTATAAGGACATAAAAGCATTTACAAGCAAAATACCACAAACCAGAAGCAGTACAAGAATAATCTAGCTCTGAAATCACGTATCCTTCAAGTGCACCAATGAAGAATCCCAAAAGTGGATATATCCAAGCTCTGAACCAAGAGTTGCTACTCTTCTTCATAGCACTTAGAATTTTGTATCCCAGAATAGCTATATCAATTCTTTCGTTGTTATTAAATGCAAATTTCTTCCATAGGGAAAATGCCCTCATAAAGTATATTAACAAAAAAGGATTCAATGTAACGAGAGTTAAAATAGCTCCATACTTGCAGCTGTTAGACAGATAATTATATGAATCTTCAATAAAAATAATATCATATTGAATTATTACTGCGATGAAATTTACAAAAAATAATGGAACTAAAGGCTTTGAGTCTCTCATCTTATTGCACTCGCTGTTTCTGTATATTATGCTAATTGCAACTGGCACTATCATGAATATGGATATCAAGGCTGTTTCCCAGTCAAATATAATGTTTAGCATTCAGCGGCCTAAATGATTGTGAAAGTAAATTAAAATCTCAATAACATATTTATTATAAAATTATACCAGTTTGTCTTCGCTTCCATTTAAGTCTGCATGTAGATATATTTTCTTAAATCCACTCAATGCCGGGTGTGGTGAAAATGGACTGTCAGAGAGTTTGAGTCTCTTATTCTTCCAGTACGCATACATAATGAACAAAGCTAATACATCAACTACTAGGAAAAACAGTATTCCCATTAAAGGGTTTATTTTATCTAACCCATTTTCACTCCGATGTATTTCAGTTAAGTGGCTAGTGTTATTGATCTAAGTCAGTATGAACTACCAGTGTCCCTTCTAAAAAATGCTTCAACATATGATAGGTGGTCTCTGGTTGATCTATAGGTACCATATGCGACGCATTATATATCTTCATATATAACAAGTTATTTTCACTTTGTATTTCAGCAGTTTTTATTCCATTAAGCACTATGGGTAAGGGATCATTCTTGAACCCTTGCTGGTTGTTCCAAGTCAGTTTCTTTATCATATTCTCTTGACCGATGTGATTGCAGATAAAGTCCTTATCGCCATTAAATAACAAAACAGGAATCTGCTTTAATAGCTCAGGGAGAAGCTCAACAGAAGGTTTGCTCCGATCTGCACTTAGATCTCTGTAAACCTTGGAGTTGCATTCCACCCACGTTTTATTGACGTGCAGCTTTTCCATTGTTGCTGGGCTTTGAAGATATTTGTACACTTGAGGTAGGGCATACGGCCAATTCTCACCACAACCGTTATCTTCAATTAATCTTATGTCATACATATTAGTGCATTTTCCGTTATTTATTATCCTGGTGCTTTGAAATATGATGCCAGCAATCTGCTCACATTCAATATCAAATATTCTGTTTGACTTTTTAATTGAAGCTTCACATTTAGTCCATTTCTTCTCAATTTCAGAATTAAATCTATCCAACAGTAAGCCATGTGCTTTTGAATACTCGATATAGCTTCGATATTGAGAAGATGGATCCATCCAGCCATTTCCCATTAGTAGCCCCTTAACATTGAGATTGTATTTTAACAAACCCTGAGCAATATAAGGTATGTAAGTACCGGCATACGATTCCCCGGATAAGTATATCTCCATGTCCTTAAACTGTGGGTACATATCTAGTAACTCGGCCATAAATTCAGTAAAATCGGTGACCACGTCTGCTTCTGAATTTGCGCCAATGCCTTGGCTAAAGCCCGTGTTCAACGGTTGATCGACATAAACCATGTTGGCTAGCTTATGCCAGCCATATTCGTTATTGTCTTCTTGTTCGCCATTTACTCTCATAATTTTGGGGCCATTCTCAAGAAGCAGCCCAACATCACTGCTACATCCCGGTCCCCCGTTTAGCCAAATAACTAGCTTGTTGTTTACATGAGGAATATGATAATAGAAAAGACTGCCTTTCTTTATATCTATGTAGCCAGCATAGGTCTTATCCTGGTGTATATAATGATTTTTTGAGCAGGTCATAATAAGTAAAGCTTGGCCTCGACGTAATATGTTGAGAGTAAAAAAATTTATTCAGTCAGCAGGAAACCTCTTTACCAGCGCTTTTACCTTGTCGTTGTATGTTTTTTTATCTTTTCGGGCAAATAATTTCGCTGCTTCACCATTAGCGGGACTTTTGATATTTGGAGTCTTTAGAAAGTCTCTAAGATTTATTAGTAGCGTTACTATGCTAATTGAAGGCTTCCAATCATTTTGTAGTAAACTCAAACATACATGGCCAGTAGTGTAAATATTTGGATGGAACAGGGCGGGCTTAAATATAACTTCAGGTGGATTCTGCGGATAAGAATCACTAAATAGCAGTTCCAGGTTGAAGAGTCCTCCTTCAAAAGGTGAACCATCGGGACCTGGAATTTTACATAACCAGATTTTGAAGTTCAATTCTCCTTTTGCAGTCTTCTTTGGTGCTGCAAAAAAGCCCGCAGGCCTTTCTTTCCTCATTCCTTTCCGCTCCTCTATTAATCTACTGAGCCATAGTCCCTCTTTTGACATCAACCCCGATTGTATGAATAGAGTTGGTATTGGATTTGTTGGTGCAATATCGCTCGTGGAAGCAACTAAGTATGCGAATCCAAATTGGAGTCTTTATAGAACTGAGTGGTTTAAATCTATTAACAGAGCATTTAGGATCCATCCAACCGTTTTAACACTTACTGGAATAAATGTGGCAGTGTTTGCAGCTTGGCAATATCCTCCTATTCGTAATACCGTATCCAAGTATTTCACTTGTTCTAATATCAGTCAGTTTTCTGCGCCAAAGCCGTATCATTTTGTCGGTTGGTTATTTAGTACTTGCTCACATCAGAGTGTTATACATCTTGGTTGCAATATGCTTGCGTTCCAGTCTTTTGCACCTATAATATTATCACAAGTGGACAACTATGGATTCTCTGAGTTCTTTGTGACATCCGCTTTCTTATCATCTGCTGCTTCACTACTGTATAAGAAACGCTATGGCATAGTCAGATCTTCGGTTGGGCTATCAGGTGTGTTGATGGCAATGCTGGCATTCACAGCATTAAAGTATCCGCATGTTAAAGTTAATTTAATGTTTATTCCTATTCCGTTTGAAATTCAATCAGGAATGGCCGCTGTTGTTGTAATGGATGTAATAGGCGTTATATTCAGATGGCAGTCGTAATTACCCTTTCACTTAGATTTGACCATATTGCTCATTTGGGCGGTGTAGCAGCGGGACTGCTCTACTATAATTATATGAAACTGCAGCCTAAGAAAAAGCACAGAGTGCTATGGCAGTAAAATAAGCAATAAACTGGATATCAAACTCAGGGCTTTTCTATTTTTAATCGTGAGATCCGTTGCAGTTCACGGATCATAAATCTAGCAGTGCATCTGGTCAATTTCAATTGGTGTATACCAACTTGTACCCAAAGCAATATGACCCCTACGGCTTTTTTGGTACACGTTTCTATAGTATCGAGATATATGGGCTCTACAAATTCTGTTTCAATAATCTCAAAACAGTATAGAGATGTAGCTTAAGATTGAAATTTGAGTTCATATATCAATTCTTTTATTTTCTACGCTTTGCATCTTCCATGGCACTTTCTTCAGGATGCTTAATACATACAACAGGAACAGCATGATATGCACATCTATCGTGAATGGCAAAAGTTTGGTCTTCAAACGTTTTCAGAGGTCCGGCTTTAGTATCTTCATTCTTGAATCCATTGAATCTATTTATTTACCTCCCTTCCGAGTAATTTAATAAATGAAGCCCATTCGGACAAAATGTCCTCATTTCCAAGTAGGAGAAACATCTAGAAACCATGGTCTCTTTCCAAAATTAACATTTTCCAGTGAGCTTTACTGTGTCAAACATAATATAAGCGTATAAGTCCAACCCAGCGGTTCAATTGTAATTATGATTCTAATCATTTTAATTGCATTTAGAAGTTGCGCCTTGCTATCGGAACTGAGGAGTTGATAAAGTTTTATTCTCCTCCATAAGGTAACATCGCAAAAAACGAATAGTCAGAGCTAACCCTTTTCTGCTAGCCTTGCATTAAATCAAATCTCCTTTAGGTTACAGCACTTTTTAATCTGATTCCCTCTGTTCTGGAATGCCGCAACTGTTTTCGACTAAAAGTTACACTAGCTATGAGAAAAACTGATGTTCCGCCTCCCATAGTTGTTGCAGTCTTTCGCCAGTTCTACTCTTCAAAACATTTTCATCCACTGGTCCTAGAAAAGTTAGGGTACAATTTTGAGCATCGTTTGCGTGGATAGTCGTCTATTTGGAAACTGAAAGCCTGCGGTCACTTTGGCAAGTCTCTCATTTGCTGATGGTAGAATCAATCAGCTTTATTCTTTCAAGAGGCATATCATTTTCGTCTGTCTTAATGTCATTTATAGCGTGAACTGTATCTATACCATCAATTACCTTCCCAAATACACTGTTCTTGCCATTCAACCACTCGCATTCTCTAACTGTAATAAAAAACTGACTGGTATTCGAATTGGGTCCTTTGTTAGCCATGCTAACTACATACGCGTCATGCTTTAAACCTACCTCATCCTCAAAAGGGTGTCCAAATATGCTCTCTCCTCCAGTACCATCTCCGTTTGGATCTCCTGTCTGTATCATAAATCCCTTTACTATACGATGCCATGACATGTTGCGGTAATATCCGCTTTTTATTAGCTCTGTGAAGTTATATACAGTCTTTGAGCAATAGTCACCATATAACTTGATAGTAATATCGCCCTTGGATGTATGCAGAATGACTTGAGATGGTAAATCCGTTGGAATTTCTATTTTACTAATTTTTAGATCTTCTTGATCGATTTTCAAGATCTTCTCGTTCTCATGGTCCCTTAAATCCAAGGGGTCGCTGTTGTTGTATATGTAAAACCTGTTATCGCAAGTTGCTATAAGCACAGGATCAATAGTTAACATTTCCTGTAAAGTTGGATTATTAGCAACCGCTAGTTGAAAATCGGTCAGATCTGCTTTAATATACTGAAATAGTACTACATCGGTATGATATAAAGAGTCTAGCCTCCCATATTCCTTCAAAACTACCGGAATATCCTCATTTAGTCTTAGAGGAATTAATATGCATTTTATACTCTCAGGAGTTGGCACCAGTATATAATTATCGGTATAATCAAATGTGCAGCGTATTTTGGAACTGAAGTCAGCTTTATTTGAATCATTTAGTAGGTCAGGTATCTTTAAATCCAATAAACATTTGCCAGTGACTATGTTAAATACTCGCAGATTGTTATCTAAACACATAAAAGCACACAGCTCCCCGTTTTTACTCAATTTGATTGTAGCGGCAGATGTTTTTAGTTTGCTTAGCATGTACAAATCTGTTTTCAATTTAATTTTCCATTTTAAATGCCTTGGTTGATGAGGTTTTTCAAGAGTGTAAATTCCAATGACTCCAGAAGTATCGCAAGCTATTATAACATTTAGGGATGTGCTGTAAGACAGACAGGACAACTGAACGCTGTGCATGTTGATTGAACTTAAGAGATTGCAGTCAAGCGAGTAGATATCTATACTTTGGTTTGCTAGGACAATGCTGCTTGGGGTGCAAAGGCAAAACAGATACTTCAGGTGAATATCTTTTGTAAAGAAGACATCTAAAGTTAACAAATTAGTAATTTTGACGTTTGTGAGATCCTCTGAGTTACAAATAGTAATCAGCATCTCATTACAGATAAAAGCATGAGTTATAGAATTATGCAGATGAATCTTTTTAATAAACTCAATTTTAGGCAAAGTCCACAACTGCAGCATACCTTCAGCTGAGATAGTACAGAGCATTTGCTTCTTATCGTAAATAAAAACGAATTTAATAGTACTCAAATGCATCCAAGATTCATGATAAGTAGTGCACTTTGGCAAATCATGTAGTTCCAACTTCCGTCGTTTCATAAATGGGCAGAAATGAAAATAATGTGTTTACTAAAACTTGAACTCGCCGAAATCCAGATCTAAAGATATCGATTCTAATTCTGGCTTGTCAAAAAAGAGCTTCGAATCAGTGGATATGTTGAACCTAGAATCGACAGGAATTAATGCTTCTGCCTTTATATGAAATTCTTTAATCGAAGACGGACCCTCATCATAGATCTGCTCTGAGTTAAATTCATCTTTATTATCATTACTCTCGAGAGAGTTACTTTCACCTGCCGAATCTTCAATTGCTGGAGTTTCACCAGTTTCTTCTGGAACACTCAGACTCTTTTCATCAACAACATCTACGCCGTTTCTTAGAATACCCGAGTTATTCTCGAGTAAGTAGCTAATTATATTTGTAAACTTGTCCTAAATTAATTGGAAATACAAGGTATCCCGACTCGATATCTTTCCCATAATACTCTCGCTCCCATTTCGAGCATTCTATTGCAGAAACCTGTTCTTTCAATTTAGACTCTATGTCCTTAATTTTGGGTATTGCTTCTGATTTTGGGCTTGCTTCCTTGGGCTTAAGAATTTCATAAAGTGTTACAAATTTGGAAAACTCAGTTTCTTCTATTAATGTTGTAGGTTTATGAAGACCCAATTCTCTTAGTTGCTCGTTCAGTACTAAGTTCTTCTGTATCACTACCTTTAGCATGTTGTAAAGATCTTCTAATTTACTTTTATATTCCCCTGCAATTACTTCTAAAAAAGTATCTTCTTTTGATTCCTCAAAAAGACTTTTTACTCTGCTAATTATCTCAAAATCTTGAATATTCTCATCAGAGGAGCTGTATTGTAAAATTTCTTGGCTCATCAGAATCGCAGTCTTGTAGTCTTCAATTGTACATTTTTGAACATTAGCTTTATTTGATCCGTTTTTTAGCTCTTGTTTTAATCTTTCAATTTCATTGTCTTTAAACCTCAGCTCATCTCTTAGTTTGTAAATTTCATCAGATTCAATTTTTTTCTCTTTTATTGCACTCGCCATATAAAATAGATTTGATTTGCTTTCGCACCTGTCTATGCTATCTTTTGAGATTTTCTTACCGAAATCTTTCAATACGTGGTTCCTATGTCTAACAAATGTAGAATTCCTTTTAAGAGATTTTTGGGATTCAGAATCTTCATCTACACTTGATTTAGTAGCTGCTCTCATGCTATGCCTGAACGAGGTTTGACTAGGAATGCCTATGTTTAAGCTATTATTTCTTATATCAGTTACATCCAAGTACTGATTAGGTGCTGCTTCCGAGTCGTTTTTATTTATTATTACCTTGCTTATTTTTTTCTGAGATTGAAGACTTGACCTTGGTTCTGCAGCGTCTTTCTCAATAAATACCGCGTTGGTTTTTATTTTTGGGTTCTCCATTGCTACTTGGATGTCAATTGGTTTTCTTTTTACAGTCTGTCTTTTTGACATGGCTTGAACCGACCAAGAAATTCAATTTGAACTTTATAAAATAAAGTATTTTAGCTTTTAACCGCTGTGTTTCTGCCGATTTAACAGCTATTAAACTTGAAGATTATCAAGTTGCCGAATATATAACGTGGAGTATTTATTTCTCAAAAATGAAAGAAATACCCTACCATTCCAATTTCTCAAGAATCCCACTATTGTTGTGTCTTTATTCTATATGTGGCCCCATATACAAAATGTTTATTATTCTAGAATTCTTATCAATCTATATCAAGCTTATCCCATTTACCCATATTTTTATCAACATCCATTATTTCTTCTTCGTTTTGATATTTCCGTTTGTATCTGATCTAGACTTATTCTCTGTCATTCTTTTGTCTATATTAACATATTTTAAACGTAACTGGATTGCAGTCTTTAAGTTGTACTGGGGCTATTACTATCCATCTAGTCTAGTCTGTTTAGTTTCCGTACTATTTAGTTGCTCTCCATTTATTCCAGTACTGACATTTATTTTTGTTCAATCAATTACATCTTTCCAGGTTGTTCAAGTAGTTTGGAAAACTCCATTCCAAACTGGTGCATTAATCTGGATCTCCAGTAATGAAGAGCGGACAGTGGGTTCAATCACAGTGTAATTCTTTTTTCAAATAGGGCTATAGTACATTAGATGTTTGTCAAGGCCCAATTGTGACACTCTTCTCCTTGTTAAAAGTCCTGATCTACAAGAAAATCGAGTTTCTACAGATAGAATGACGAAGCGAATCACTGCACTATAATCGTTACCCATCAAAAGGTATATGACTCTCTTTTCTTGCGTGGATGTGCATCGGATGTTTACTGTGAAAGAGGAAAGAGTATCAAGTATTATTAATTACACAATACTAGAAAGATTAAATTAGAATAATAGAGTTCATGCATCGAGATAAATGATTTACTCAACTAAATTTGACAGCTGATTGAATGAGAAGCGACAACATAGATTTACCTTCAAAACGGGAATCACAAAAGCAAGTTTAGTGCGGTAGTCATCTCAGTCTTCCTGACAACTTGCATTACCATTTTAAATCAATTGACCATATTATTTCAGATTTTTGTTTCCTTCTCTATCATCTTATTCATATTAGTACCCTATACCTTACGTAGGACAAGCTCTAAATGCATCGTGTTCCATATTTTTCTGCTCAATTTGGAATCTCCTAGAGCGTCCTCTCATCGCTCTGCTCTTGCCATACTTGGATCTTGATTGCTTTGAACAATCGACTTTTGAGTGAACCATGGCTGAAGTATTTGAAATGATTAAGTTTAGCATTAGTTATCATGGACTTTGCTTCATAGAGTACAACATGCTGATGAAGTTTTTATCTTGGCGATTCTGAAAATTTGTATACTGATTGTGTGATCCATATTTAGCATGCTCGTCTTTCATTCCTTGATAAATTTTGATATAAAACTTCTAGAATTTGTCATTCGATAACAGCACTACAGAAAAGTCAAAGGATTATCAGGTGCTAGATACATCAGCCTGAGTATAGAAAATGGGACTTATACATTATGACTTGCACAGCGTCTACTCCTCATTAACTGTGTGTAAAGATCTCAAGGAAAGTTAGGAGGTGTCTTGCGTCATGGTCTTGTCATGCGTAACATTTAGAGGTGCTTATATCAGATATACCATTTCGTCCATCAGTAAATACAATATCATTCTTCCTGCTTTTAAGGATTTTTTATTGACCAAAGAGACCCGCTTATCCTTAATTTCTTTAGTTCTTAGTATGAAGATCGCGTTCCAAGCAGTCGTATCAAAAAGGGACAAACTTTCAGCTACTGGACCCCAGTCACGATTTGCGTAAAGTTTTTATACTCGCTGAGGCCAGAAAACGGATACTAATGGGGTAATTAACCTTGTACAGTTTATTACTTTCAAAAGTAGTCCAGTTATCTATGTTTTATTTAAATTCGGGTTATGCAACACATTATGGAACTTTATCTTCGCTAAGAGAACGGAGATGATTCTGGCACCAAACTTCCTTTTAATGAGTCACGATAAAATCACCAAACCAGAGGTAGCATTGTTTGCAGCAGGTCTAATACTTCCGCCTTTACAGCTCCACATATGCCTTTGAGTATCTGGTAAAAAATTTAGGCTTATTTACAGCCTCGAAAAGCATATCACTACCTTTTGATTCCGCTGAATCAGGCTCTCATACAGATAAAAAGAGTTCAAAAACATAATAGATTGATATGACATGCGTATCAGATATACAGGTGATTAATTATTGACCGTGGGGCAATAAGGCATTTGAAGCTGAATTATCGGCTTCCAGGGTTGAAACGGTGACAATTTGGCAAGCTATCGGATGAGTAACAGATCATATAAAGATGCCAATTGAATTCAATACTCTTAAATTATGCTACTGTTGCCACGCCAAGTGCGCTCAGCGATCTCGAAAAGGTGCAATGTTATACCATCTGTGTAGTGAGATGTAGTCGTGAATAGGCATGTTTATGCTTTATGTTCGCAATAAAATCTATCGAGAAATGATGAAAACTCGACTCGAGTGAACAACTACTATCATAAACTGACTGTCTATTTCTGTTTCTCAGGAAATTCTCGATTTATCCAGCTCGATTGTTCTCTTAAATATATCATTTATCGCGGATTTTTATGCATTTTTGTATAATTTCAAGACTTTTCCAGATTTTTCTAATAGCTCAAATACTCGATATTCTTCCTTTTCGCAAATGGTAAATGGAGTTAATAGATTTTATCCTGAATATGTCAATTCTAAATAAATAACTAGCAGGTACAGCATACATTCGTCTCAGACTGATAAGCTGGTCCAAATACGGAAATTTGATGCCATGCACAATATGCGGCACTCTAAAGAAAACCAATTTGGAGAGCTATTCATGTATATAGTGTCATTTGGAAGCGGACATGGACCACATGGCACCAAGGAACAAATTCGATGCCATGTATGAGGTATGGTACTTTAAAGAAAACTAATTTAGAAACATACACATGTACAAAGTGTCATTTGAAGATAGGTAGAGATCATATGGCAGAAAGGAACATATACATCAAGTATCTGCATCCTTATTCAATCCCGCCTCAGGGCAGTGAAAGTGTGAGCGATCACTGTAACGGAGATCTAGCATTGTCAGTTTCTCTGTGGAAACTCCCGATTTTCTGGGGAATCAGGACTTTTAATGAAAACGGGATCTCATTTGGGACACCAAATATAAAAACTAGACGAACTCGTTTTTAAAGGTGCTCTATACGCAGGAAATGCTATCATTAATAAAAGATCTTCTATTATTCCAATTTTCTTTCATTGATTGTATTCCTCTTTTCAAAATAAAACTAGAAGACCTTGCATCTCGTTCAAATATATGAGGTCTTTGAGGATCTAAGCAAAAGGTGCATCTTCTTAGACGGTACTCTTTCTAGAGTCATTTTGTAATGTTATACTAACATCATTACTCTTATCTATTTCATTCTCACAGACACTACATTTCTTTGATTTACTGGTGTATGAAAGAGTAAGAGAATAGCTGTACAGAATATTTATTTTTGAAATTTCGATACAAAAAGTTATTTATTTTCCTTTTATACTCGTCAACTCCGCAACTAGCTGAATGTCCACTCGCCTCTTAAATCCATAAATTAATAAAGCTGAAATAATGTTCCAAGTTGTTACAGAAAGTTAGTCCAGTTTTATATTTGATGTCTCATATGTTTCCTATTTTTTTGACCAACAAAACCCAATTATCCTTAGGGCTGGAATTTAAACCTAATAAAAAGAGGGAACTGTTTACCTTGATACCATATTCAACAATCAAGTCGCATATGGAAGAAAATCCTTTAATCTCAGAATTTTTGCCACTAAAAGAAGAACTGAAGGACATAGTAGCTGATCTGGTGCTAATCAAAGACATATATTGGACAAGCGGTCAAAATTTTATAATAACCAAAGACCTAACAAGAGGTGAGCCTTTGGTCGAAACTGAGATGATAAATGATGTCAAAGATGTGAAAGTTCAACAAGAGACAAAGCGTCACATTCGTAGTAGTAAATGGAAGTTGTCATCGGTGCAAGGCTCACCAACTCTTGAAGTCCATAAATTCCAACTATCTGCCATAAAATCTCAAGTTGTGTTGGATAAGAAGTCATTTATTTTTAACCAGAAACACTGTGGGTCCAAATCTCATGGCATCCAAGTTCAATCGAAGTTCACAAGTGTTAAAAAAGTCCAGTATGAAAATTCAACTTTATCAGAATCGAAAATACAAAGCATAACCTCAAGCGCAGGATTTTTAGAGTTCTGCAAGCAAGCAGAATCTGCAATCGAGACAGATTTGCAGTTTCAAAATCTAATAGACGCCACTCGAATTAAAAACTCAGATGTGTTTATAAGCAATAAAGAGAAGTTACTCGACTTAACTTCATTTTCACTTGCAGATGATAGCACCGAGCGAAAAATGATTGCAACTTGCGTTAGATTTTTACCTGATAATCATGATAAGATAATATGCTCGTTTACTTTTTTAAATACATCAAAAGAGGATGAAATCATTTTATGTAAATGGAGCTCAAAAGACATTATCACACCAGAACAACAAGTGTTAGGAAGCATAGGAGTAACATCTTTTTGCATTTTCTGTAACCTGATAGTTTGTGGATATGAAAATGGATCATTAAAACTCTTTGATAAGGAAACGCTCGTGGAAAAAGAATATTTAATTGACAAGCTGAACAAAAAGTCACCCATCGTGTATTTACATTATTTCAATTGGTGGATTACTGCGGTAGCTATGGATTGCTCTATCTCTTATTGGAAAATCCATGACACCCAAATTAAGTTAATTCACGAGGTAACAGTTACTGATGTAGACAAGTCCGAAGTTCCAATCCGTTTGCTTACATGCTGAGCACTGTAGCAACAACTTATTCCGTATAACAGAGGATTCTGGACTGGTTTACGATGCACTAGTGAATGATTCCACCACTGTATTTGTTAGTAATCAAATTAAACTACCATTTCCAGTATCATTTACTACTGAGCATCCTTCCATCGATTCCTTAGTCTTAAATGGCTCATACCAGCTGTTAACATTTTATTCAGAAAACAAAGAAATTCACAGAATATTTCAGAATTGTACATATGTTTGCGGTAAATGGTCTCCAAGCCGAGCTAACATCTTGTATTCGCTTACAAGCGATGGAAGCTTACATGTATACGATTTGTTGCAAAACGATGAGCATCCAATCGAAATCAAAGCAGTTACGTCCTCAAGATTAGTAACGATGGATGTGTTGTTGCTAAATTTCAAGCAATATATAGCGATGGCAAGCCAGGACGGGTCCAGCTGTATACTTAAAATACCCCGGGAATTAAGCAAGGCATATCAAACCGATCTAATAGAATTTAAAGCATATTTGTTGCGTATGATACAATCTAAAAATGAGCTGGCCCAATTAGAAGATCTACCAGCAAAGCCAGTCGTAAAGTGCAACCCCCATTTATACATCAAATAAATGATATGGAACCATTAAGTTTAGATTCTGGCGGGCAAAGACCTTGTTGCCTAACAATTTTTAAAACACATTTTCTTTAACTTACTCGTGTGCAATTTGCTGAGTTTGTTTTACACTCTCAAGTTGGCAGCGAAAGGATAAGAAGTAAAGGCGGATTTATTCTAGATGAACTTTTAGGTCTTGAAGTATACATAGTAGCTCTTTCGAAGACAAGCATTGCCAATGTTTCCCGATAATCCATCTTATATCCGTTTTGATGTATTTCGCAAAATTAACAGATTGCCGGGCACTTAGTAAATCATCGTCCTTGCTTTGAACAACAGTTATTTTATTCTCGCCAAAGTCAGTCAAAAACGTTGATGGTGATACATGCGAGTAAAGTGCCTCGGAATTTCCAAAACATTGTTCTATAAAGTCAATGTAGCTTGGGTACTCATTGATCAGATCAGGTATATCATAAATTCCCTCAATGCAGCATATATGCTTGATCTTGCTAAAGACTTTGTATTCAATTTTTTGGCCATAATAATCTTTGATTTCATGTTGTTTTTGTATTGCAAAGAGACAAAGCGCTAATTGGCACCCGCAACTATGCCCGATAATAAGTAACTCCTTGCCATATTTTATATGCAGTTTGTTTAGAGCATGTATTAGATCTCGGACCTGCTGTCCCCACTTGATCCCATCGACGCAGAGGCTATAACTCGGAATGGCACAATATTTAAAAACGGATGCCACAATTGCTCCAAAAAACTCATATTCAATTGGACTACCTGACCTCCACGCTCCACCATGTAGAACTACTGCTAGGATATCGCTCATTTCGGTATCTCCCATTTCTAGCATAAGGGACATGCTCTGTGAATAGTAGAACTAGAGGGGCAGAGTGGATGTCAAAAATAAATAGAGATGTGCAGTTGGAGGATGTTTTGTAAGATTAGTATATGGTTACTATTTGTCTCTTTTTACATAGAGTTTTGTTGGCACCATCATCTTCTGGCATATTTCTTTACAGAGCAGTATGTATATACTGATTATTGAAACTAGCCAAACCAGTCATATTCCCAATCTTATGAACACCAATGAAAACTGATTACACAGCTTACAAAGAGACTCAAAGTTTATTCATCATAAATGAAGCTTATTCCATTTTTAATTCCACATTTGCATTCATTCCACTAAAGTGGTACTCACGCTTTCATTACTCTGAGACTTGACTGCAGGTGAGACTAGAGAATAGTAGTTAAGATTAAAGGGTGTTCATTTATTGATAAAGTCTACTGCTTTGTTAAACACCTCTTCAAGAGATTGAGTGGCATCAATAATACACCACTCCTCAGTTATCAAAGACTTGAATGAATCAGTAACCAATTCCAGAAATTGTTGCTTTTCATAGAGCTCATCTCCGAAGCCTTTACGAGCCGCGCTGGTTTTTGCTGAGAGATCCAAGTAAATTATTTTGTCGGGAATTATCAATCCTTGTTCCACGTTGGAGCACCATTTGCTGTCTATTCCCTGGGCAACACTGTAAGCGATCCCACTATAAATATATCTATCTAAAACAACATCTCGCGTCATTAGCATTGTTTTAATTTCTTCTTGTAGTTCCCATCTATTGGCTGTGAACAATAAATGCAGCGCTTTTTTATCTTTAATTTCCAATTCTTTTGTTAACACCTTGTTAATTAACTGTCCGATATCTGTTGATCTGTTTGGAAATCCTGACTTGTGACATTGGTAATGCGTAGTCAGTCTAGTTACCAAAGTAGATTTACCAGATCGATCGATTCCCTCAACGACAATCAGTTTTCCCATTGTTAGAATAATTTAAAACGTTTTCTTAACTGTAAAAATAGAAAGCTATCACATCAGAAATTAATAGAAGTAGAAAATTGTAAAGCTATAATGTATCCAATGAGGCGCCTTTATCATGAACACTCAGAATTGACTTTTCAGTTAGTTATGGCTCTGACACTGCACCCAGAATGAATGCAGAAGTCTAAACAAGCTGCTATTTCGGATAGCTATGTATGTAGTCTTACTATTAAATTTTGGTATTATGCGTCAAACGGTCTTCAGACTCAACTTCGAACGCATCACACAAAAGGATCCTATACTAGGAACTAACTGATGTCTCTCGTCGCAAGAAATATTCCTGTACCTGACTGTATACATTAAAGAGTCTTTGCTGCTCCTCAAAAGAGAACATCGTACATGCGAGAGTTTGGTAAAATTAACAAAGTTTACACAGACTCATTAAGCGCGTGAAGGATTTAGGGAAGGCTAGGAGAAGAAGACATCAAATGTCCCACAAAGAAGTACTATTTTATGCATTTGCTAGCGCTCAATAAAAGTGAATAATAATCAATTGTCAAGTTAATTAGTCAAAATATGGCTAAAATGCTATGTTACTCATTTAAAGAGCGCTTGAAGCTCAAGCGTAAAATGGAAGAAAGGCATTGATGGAGTGTAATGAAACGTGTAGTCCAAAAAGGACAATGATCGATGAGTATTTGCTTAAAAATAGTGAACGACCATGTTGGTAGAGAATGATGATGATGCAACTATTAAGCCTAATTCTAGCTAGTGATTTATGTGGTACTTCCGTTAAATGTGTTCTATACTTGTACGATGGGTATGCTGAAGTGTGAAGTATAACTAACAATTTATTTTCTAGTTATTCTATGTAATCAACTCGTATGTTCTTCCATTTAGTTAAACAGCAAAGCAAAACAGTGTCTCCATTGGTGTCTGCATTGTTTAACGCCTCTAGTAGTGTTAGATTCTCGTTGATAATCCTAAATTTCCAACAGCTTTCTCTTAAACCCATCATATCATAATAGGTATAAATATTACTCAGCTTGTCACATTTAAACATCACTGTATAATGGCTATCATAATGGAGTATCCAAATGGGAAATTTGGGCGACTGCAAGCAATTGCCTACCATATGCTCAATTGGAGTTAAAAACCCGATGTCGCTCTGAACGGTCATGCCCTGAAGCCCCAATTCATCGGCGTCTAGTTGATCTAACGTATCCATGATAGCTCTACCGGTTAGCATTAAATTAACCACACTTTGTGTTCCGTATGCATTTTCATCGTTGTCTATTAGGGGACCATTACCGTTAAGGTCTGAGGTAACTGAATCCAAGCCCCTGCTTAAGACACAGCTGTATATAACGGACAGAACAGCATGGAATGATGTCTTGATTGTGTTGCCTTTGAATAAACTGATGTTTAAAAGAATAAAATCAACCAAGTCAGACATGTCAACCAGTAAATCAAATCTTGCAAACTCATATATCTCCATGTATTCAGAGATTCCATCGTACTTTTCAATGTTGATGCTGTTATTGTTAAACAGAGCCAACTTGACTATTTGAGAGTTGCTAGCACATTTCCATAGCACATCTGCGAGGCCATATGCAAATGCTCTGTATAGCTGGTCATCTGAAGGCTTCAATGAAGGAACCTCGTTTAAGATTTCTACCACGTCAAAGCACTCAAACTCAGAGAATAATAGATGTTTAAATAAATATGCATTCATACTAGCTAATACCGTGCATGGACCACCCTTCTTCTGCATGAAGCCAAAATTGCAATGCCGGTTAACTTGAAAGCCTTTGTTTTTCCAGTTGTTGGGGATTGATCGATTTTCATCACCGAATACGGTTCTTTTCAGAGATTGCAGCTCTTGCTTGTTAATTGGATATCCCAATACCTTATTAGGAAGAATTTCGGGAGAATGCGGTGCGCTTTTTGACAACTTCAAATTCATAGTTTCAACTCTAAAAGTCTCCAGAACCTGTAAAACCATAACTTCAACTCTTCAGTATCTCTAGAACACGATTATATGATACCGAAATATGCTAGATTCCATAGAATTACATCAATATTGTCGTGAAAGCTACGGATACTGCATTGCAAGCGATTGAAATGGGATATTATGGTACTCCATCGGGACGTTTTCTTTTTAAAGTTCTTTCTTTTTGTAAGAGTGCGATTAGTGTGAATTTACTTTTTTCGGTAATCATGATTCTCCATTTTCGTTTTGTAAACACGAGCAATAAGAAGTTGAGCTGTACAATTGTTGTAGAAGAGAATGGGTTTATTGTACGCAGTAACTACTGCACATCTTCAGAAACTCAAACAAGCAGTGTCTAACATTAGAAACAAACTCTGAGTTTAATAGAATTTGTAAGGTTTTCTTACTTTTGAATAAGTACTTTAGTACGGTTCATGATTTTCTTTCGGTATCTGCAGAATCTGTCCCATATCTAGAATTCAAAAACCATGTCCCGATTGTTTCAGTTGGATTTCATCTTTCTCATCCCAGATGCAATTTGAGCAAGCTGCAGAGCTTATGAATGCATGTCCATCAGAAGTACAAATTAGCACGGAGGAGAGACTTTTGTTATATGCCTATTTTAAACAAAGCACTTTGGGAGATAACGTAGGAACTAGACCATCGTTTTATCAGGTGGTGGAGCGAGCAAAACATGATGCGTACTATGAGCTGAAAGGAACAGACATAGACGAATCAAAGTCTAGATATGTTAAATTAGCAAGAACTATTTTAGAACGCGTAAAACATGAATATCCATTAATAGCCCAACAATTAAGCGTGTTATCTCAAGAGACTGAAATAGAAAATAACCATGAGTCCTCAGAAAACCAGAGGAATTTATCTCTTCAGCTGGTCAACCAAAATAAGTCCCTGACGATTCAGTTGAAATGGCTCAAGAGACTATCCATTGTTCTATTTTTAATAATAGTTTTCCAACTGAAGGTTCCTTTTAGAAAAATACTCCAAGTTTATTTTAATAAAAAATAATTCAATTTAATTTATCACTTCCTGTCCCGAGTTTGAATCTTCAAATGCCATTTACCAACTTTGCTGAAGCTTGTAAATACACTCCACCTGGTTTAAAGCTTTTAAAAAAGGTAGGTGAAGGTACATTTGCAGCTGTATACCAATGCGTTCCAACAGATGAAACTGAAGAACTGTACAGATTTATCAGCAATCCTAGCTACTGTGCAGCGATTGATTCAAAATACCTTGCTGTAAAGTGTATTTACCAACAATCCGATGAAAAAAGAATTATGCGTGAAGTTGAGCTCATGTTTAAACTGCGTAATTCTCCAAATGTCATTGATGTACTTGACTTCCATAGATACCAGGACCAGAGCTGTGTAGTTATGCCATTTGTTAAGTTCCACGAGTTTAAAGATTTTTACAAGAAGATGAACTCCAAAATGGTTAAATCATACATGTTCAGCTTATTGACCAGCCTCAAAAGTATACATAAACATCTAGTGATTCATAGAGACATAAAACCAAGTAACTTTTTATATAATGTCAAGGCGAAGACTGGCTGCTTGGCCGACTTTGGTCTGGCGCAAATTGATGAGACAACAAAGAAAAAGAAAAAGCAAGTCTTCACAAAGGAACCCAGTTTGTATGATGTGAACAATGGTACAGTTTATATAGACGACGCTGAAAGTCGCCCTGCTTTACGAGCGGAGAGAGCGGGAACTCGAGGATTCAGAGCACCGGAAGTGTTGTTAAAGTGGCAGTTCCAGACTACTAAAATAGATATATGGTCAGTAGGAGTGGTATTGCTATGCATAATGTCAAAGAGGTACCCGTTCTACCACAGCACCACCGACGATGAGGCTCTATTGGAAATTGCTATGATAACAGGAAGTAGGGCCATAAAAGACTTGGGAGCGGTAATTGGTACTTGCACCTAATGTAGGACGATTTGTAGACATCAACACACCACACATAACGGAAGAAGGCATGGGATGGAGACCAACGATTGAGCTGTTAAATCCGAATTGTTCTTGGACGGATGATTTGTACGATTTATTGAATAAATTATTAACAGTGGAACCCCAGCTAAGAATATCTGCAAAAGATGCACTGAAGCTACCTCTGTTCGCTAAATAAATCAGATTTAATTTAGTTTTTATTAAAGTTTGCAGTATCTGAATGAATCGTCAACTGCAAATGGGACACCAAATATAAAAACTACACTAACTCGTCTTTAAAGGAGGTGCACCATACGGAGGAATGCTATCATTAACAAAAGATCTTCTATTATACCAATTTTCTTTCATTG
>JADGIF010000045.1:0-27655 GCA_018985225.1 Amoeboradix gromovi
TGCAGCTACTATTTTGCCTCATAAGCTCTCGAGATATCAGATACCTCTGTAAAAATTAGTAAATCTAGTTTTTATAGTGGGTGTCGATTATAAAACCCCCTTCAACTGCATGGAAACAAATGATTTGGACAAAAATTCATCCATGGCAGATCGCAACCTGTCAACTCCATCTTTAAGAAGATCATTCTTTAGTCGTGAGAATTTAGCTTGTCCACCAGATGCACCTTTATTTTCTCAAGACCTTAATGACTATGAGTTGCAAACTGTAATTGGGTATGGAAGCAGCGCAGTGGTTTATCAAGGGCTTTACAAGCCACTTAATAGAAAGGTAGCAGTAAAAGAAATAGATTTAGATTCGTTTGAGAGTAATCAGATTGGTGAATTGAGAAGAGAAACCCAGGTTATGTCTTTATGTAGGCATCCTAACGTACTAAGAGTATTTGCATCGTTTGTATCGGGTTCCAAACTATACATAATCACGCCTTTGCTTAGCGGTGGTAGTTGCTTAGATATTATGCGAATTGCACACCCTGATGGTTTCGAAGAGGTTACAGTTTCCACGATTTTGAGACAGGTATTAATGGGGCTAGAATACCTGCATAAGAATGGTAATATTCATAGAGATATTAAAGCAGGAAATGTACTGATTGATGATGATGGTACAGTTCTCTTGGGTGATTTAGGTGTAACTGCTAGCTTAGAAGTGGATCGAACGTCTTCTCGCAAGACATTTGTTGGCACGCCATCTTGGATGGCCCCAGAAGTAATGAAGCAAGAACCTTATGATTTTAAAGCAGATATTTGGTCCTTTGGTATATTAGCCCTTGAGTTGGCTAAAGGTGAAGCTCCTTTTGCCAAGTACCCTCCAATTAAAATATTAATGCTCATAATTAACAATGAGCCACCATTTTTAGATAGAGACTCGACAAAACATAAATACTCCAAGCATTTTAAAGAGATGATAGAACTTTGTCTTCAAAAGGACCCTAACAAAAGGCCTACTGCTGAAAAGCTACTTCATCATCACTTCTTCAGACAGTCTAAACGCAAACAGTATTTAATCAACAATCTAATTTCTTTGATTCCTCCTGTTTATCAAAGGGAACATCAACAACATCCCAAACCTAAACATGACAATGCTCAGAGCGATAGTTGGGATTTTAGTGACAAAAACAAACTGACTTCCGAGAAGCCTAATCCTGTTGTTGAAGACGAAAAACTTGACAAGTCAGAGATTGATTCATCCAACCCAACTTCTCCTACTTTGAATGCTCAGCAACCGGTTAAAAAATCCAGGTTTATAGTAGATAGGCAGGATTCTTTAAGCGCTAAATCAAAGGAAGCTGCAATGTCAGATGTAGAAGAGAAAAAGAAAGGACGATTTAGCGTAAGTGAGAAAGTGGATGATAAACAGCCTAAAGCAACGAGATTTGAGGATTCTATTAGTAGGGATAGGGAGTCGTTAAACAGGGAGCAAATATCTCCCAATCTCACCGGAAAACGAGGTAGGTTTGAAGTAACAAACATCCCAGACACTGATTTTGTTTCTCCTACTGCAAACAATCAACAAAGTACTAAATTGGCCAGAAATACGAGTAATGGATCATTGGGGAATCTTACGAATACGATGAACAGCATGAATAGAGTTAAGTCTGAAGAGTCAATTTATATTCCGATTCAAAAGGACACTTTGGATAGATTGACTATTCAATTAGAAGCCTTAGCAAGGCAGAATGAATATCAGACTAGAATGCTTAACTTTGTTATGGACAAATTAAGCTCAACATCTCCTACTGAGAGCGGATTGGCAACACCGATGCTACCAAGACATAGTTTTGTGTATTTATATACTAACATAGTTCGATACGAAGTGAGTCACAAAGCAGCGTGCCAAGCACAATAACTAGCACATCTGTTATTGACATAGTGAACCAATTGAATCAAAAAATACAGATGTTGGTGAACGAAAATGACGGGCTAAAGAGAGAAAATGATAACCTGAAAAAGGAACTAGAGAAGAAACCAGAATAATTTATAATAAAGAGATAGGCTGCCAAAAATAAACTAAATTGGTTTTAAAATATGTCAAGCCACTTTTTTATTTTTTGATTCATGAATAAAGAAGACTATTGCGGAGGATGTAAGCTAGCCTTTTCGCCAGAAGATGAGGAAGTCTTGGATGCCGGAGGAATATTCTTTCATGCTCAATGCTTTAAGTAACGCGTTATTAATGTAGGTGTAAGGTATGTCAAGTAGACTTGGAAAACCAGACATTCTATGTCGAATTAGATGAACCGTACTGTGAGGAACATTTTCAAAGTCAATTTGTAAAAAACTGTGGTAGATGCGGGGAAACCATAGAATCTACATTAGTTAGCGCATTAAATCAGTATTGGCATCAGGACTGTTTTGTATGCACAGACTGTGAGACATCACTAAACAATGGGAAGAAGTTTTACAAATTCAAAGAGAAACCTTACTGCAAACCATGTTACGACACAAACGCCAAATTAGAAGCGCAAAAAGGTACCAACATGTGCAGCAAATGCAAACTGCAGTTAGAGGGTGACATAATAGAGGTAGACGGTGAGAGGTTCCATGCTCATCATTTTAATTGCACTACTTGCGATGAGGTATTAAACGGAAACGCAAGGTCTCACATGGACAAGTTTTATTGTCAAACTCACTTTGATCAAGTTTCAAACGCCATATGTTTTGCCTGCAAACAATTGATTATGGGACTACAAGTGACAGCCATGGGTAAAACTTTTCATCAAGAGCATTTTGTTTGCTGCAAGTGTGAAAAGCCATTCGAAAATATGACATTTTTTGAACATGATGGTAAGGCATATTGTAAATACCATTACTCTGAGTCAATGGGCCAAATCTGCGGTTATTGCTATGATGTCATACCGGGTGAATGTACTTTTTGAACTAATTTAGCACTAGAGGCTGTTGGAAAAGTTTTTTGCGCGAATCATTTCGTCTGTGCCGGCTGTCACTGCTCACTTGTGAAAAAGAACTTTATCCAAGTAGATGACAAGGGTTATTGTCAGCAATGCTTTGCTGCTATTCCAAGCAGAGTTAGAGATCAAATAGTTGCCATGATTACAATGGAAAAGAAGCTTAAAGTGTACCCTTAAATAAATTTATTACCTCTATCAGTAGTATCTGCGTTCACTACCATGGTCGCATTTAGCTCTGCCAGACTATTTGAATTACTAGAGCCTTCTAATTTAGTTACCGTGCCTATATCCAGCGAGACTTTTCTACTCCTTAAGCCCCTTTCTTCTATGGCCTTGTCTTTTTTATTCCTTATATCAATAGACTTATTTGCCATATCCACCAAAACATTGGCTATTGGTGCTGTTTTTATAAATTCATGGTGTAGTAGTTCACCTGCTGTTGGTCTGTCAGATGGGTTCTTTACCAAACACATTGATATAAAATCAATGCACTCAATGCTGAAGTTACTAGGATCTTTCAAAGTTGGTGGCGGTCTGTTCGGTATCATAAAAATAACCCTCATTGGGTGAATGTTGTTGTAGGGCGGTTTTCCATCTGCACATTCAATGGCTGTTATCCCCAATGACCATATATCTGCTGATGTATTGTAACCCGTCTCGTTGATAACCTCTGGTGCCATCCAATATGGTGTACCAATTACAGTTTGCCGTTTTACAGAGTTGGAAACAGTGGCACTAACACCAAAATCTCCTAGTTTAACTGTACCGTCGTGACCGACAAGTAAATTACCAGCTTTTATATCCCTATGAATAGCTTTCATGCTGTGCAAGTAGTGTAAACCACGTAAAGCATCTCTTAATACGCATTGTATCTGTTGTTCTTGCAAATTATAAAGATCTAGCAAAATATCGGCAATGCTTCCAGACGGACAATACTCCATAACGATATGCAATTTACCATCAAATGTGTAAGACTCATATAGTTCAATAACATATTCATTAGCGAATGACTTCATCAACTCAATTTCTTTCAATATATCAACATCATCCATTATAACTTGTTTTATTGCTACCATCTTGCCTGAATCGTCAACAGCCTTATATACAGTGCCATAGCTACCACGCCCGATTTCCTCCAGTAATGCGTATGACGGCTTGTTATAAATGTGGTTTCGCAATTTAATTACTCCAGTCTGGTTATTGAAAGTATTTAAATCAAATTCATGCTTGATCAATTTATTGATTATGAATAGAGGAACATAATGTGTGAGCGGCATAATAATTCTCCAAGGCATAGCAGGCACTGTAGCTACTGGCTGTCTAATTTTCATGGATAATTTTATGTCAAAGGCAGCAAGACTGGACGAAATGGCAAGCGGGACAGATTTGGTCCAATTTGTTAGATTGGTCATAACATATCCAGGCTTAATAATGGTGAAATCTACGAGTGGCAGCTGAATAGATGAGCGGATAATAAAATCCTCTAGGCATTGTTTGGATGTGCTGTAGGTTGTAGAATTATAGAATGGTTGATTAGAAGATATGCTTGATACAACAACCACATAAGGATTAGATACTGCATTAGAATTTAAATAAAATGCAAATTCAGATACAACAGCAATGGGACCATACAGATTGGTATTCAACATGAAAAGACTTTTATTGAAATAATCAGAATCCTCGAGATTATGAAGATCAAATACACCAGAATTGATTATTACGGTGTCTATTTTACCAATTAATTTATGGGCATCAAAGAACAACTGTCGAGCATCATTAAAGTGAGTTACATCAAAAGGTCTAACATGAATTTTTGCATTGGGATTAATAGACAATAACTCAGATTTTAAAACGTTAAGTTGGTTCTTTTTCCGACTTGAAAGCACAATACTTATGTCAGATTCTTGCTCAACAAGCTGAACACAGAGACTCTTTCCAATACCACTTGAACAGCCTATAATTAAGTAACTTTTTGAGGTTGGGTATTTAAAAAGCATGCATAAAAGTCTGATGATAAACTCTTTTACAAGCATATAAACTGAAATTAGCTGAAGATACATGTCTCAAAAATTATTATTTATTAACATTATACGACTGCCATAATTCTTTGGCATCATGATGTGTTATTGCGTTGCCAGCTATTAACTGCAGACTAAAATCATGCACCAGCTCAGCAGGAACACCACAAGCTAGTGCTAAGTTCCGAGAATGAAGTGCCATATGTCCGCGTTGAATCCCTTCTGTGGCAAGAGCCCTTAATGCTGCAAAGTTGGAAGCTAGACCAACGCATGACATGATCTTAGTTAGTAAAAATTACCCTAGCTAGTTCCTGGGCATCTGGATTGCCCAATATCTTCAAGCACTCTCTACTGGATGGCAAAGTTTGAATTGAGCCACCAACTGTTCCAACAGGTAATGGAATTTTAATTTCACCTACAAAGCGGTCATCCACAATTTTGTAGCTTGTTAATGGTAGGAAATCGTTCTGGGCAGAATAGCCATGGACATTGGCTTCAAGTGCCCTAGTGTCTTGACCGGTAGCCAACGCTACGGATATTATACCATTCATGACACCCTTATTATGTGTACAAGATCTATATGGATCATCTAGTGCCCATGAATAGACTTCCAATATACCTTGAGCAACCTCCATTCCTGTGTATTTTCGAAAAGCCAATTGAGAGATAGGGATAGAGAAGCTTGACTTAGTTGTCCTGTAAGTATTAAGGTTTGACACTATTCTGACAGCAACGTGTGAACTTGGAAGAATCTTTTGTAAATGGGGAGATAGACCTTCTGCGACGCTAGCAGACACATTCGCACCCATGCTATCACAGGAGTTGATTAATATATGGATCACGCACCATCCATCTGCTATATTACCTTGTAGAGGTTTTAGTTGTAAATGTCTAGAATTCGAGCGAGGAACCATTCGAACAATCATATCCTCTACGCCTCCCCCTCTACGTACCATTGCTGGACACATTTCATTAGCAAGACTTATAAACTCCTCCTTGCGCTGCATAATAGCATCAAAGTCACTATAGATTTGGTTAGACCTTATACAAATTTGACTGCAAACAATGTTCTTGTCTGTTGAAGTGGTAAACCCACCAGCACTTTTAATAGTTTTGGCAGCTCCTGAAGCGGCAGCAATTACAGAGGGTTCTTCTATTGCCATTGGCACAACTTTATCTATACCATCAATTTTGAAATGTAATCCGACTCCCAGTGGCAAAGTTTGTACGCCAATACAATTTTCAATCATTTGATCTGATAGTTCCAAGTGAGCCGTTGTTATGTCCTCAACGCTAACCTTAAAATCATCGAGTATTTTTTTTTGCCGCTCTTCTACTGATAATTTGTAAAAACCAGAATACATTTTGTGTTTTGAAATTGATTTTGTCAAAATTCAGGGGCCATGGCAACTATAGAGGATGACCTGCAAAATCTAAAACTAAGACTGGAAATGATGGAGGGAGAGAAGAAATCTGTAGAGAATGAACACAAGATAATAGCTAAGCAACATGAGAAGCAAGTAGAAAAATTCAAGCAAACAAATTTGGCATTGAAGCAACTAATCACTGAATCTAGCAAAAACGCAGTAAGAGATATTCAACATGAAGATGAATTGCATGTGAGGAAAAAACAAGATCTTCTAAACTTTAAAATTCATTCTGAAAAAAAACAGAATCAGGAACTGATGAAAGAGAAGAAAGTTTTGATTGATATATCTAGCAAAAACAACAAAGAAATAGAAGGCGACATTGATTTACTTAGACAAAAAACCAATTTGGCAATTATAAAATCACAAGAGGCTGATTCTTTGAGAAAAAGCTATGAAAAATTGCTCTCTTCGTTCCAAGATGATAGAAATACGTTTGACATAAGGATGAAGAAGTTAGAGGAAGCTATAACTAAAAAAAAGCTTGAATTGCACGGTGTGGGGCAAAACTTATTGGATTCCAACCTTTCGAAGGAACAATGGAAAAAGTCCACCGAAACAAATGAAAGGCAAATTGAAGATAGCAGAAGATTTAGAGAAGAGACACTTAATAGCAAGAAAGATGAGTTTCATTCTCTTGTAGTAGTGGATGATGAGGATAACTTGCTTACAGAAAAGGACGAGGCTCAGTTTTTGGATTTCAATGCTGAACTTAGGTCTGAAGAAGACGTTGACATTGCGCTTTACAGAAACCAAAGAATATTTGAACTAGCAGCTATTGCAGAATCTGTTAAAAACGAGCTTTTAGTTGAGACTGTCGCTGATTTAAGGAAGTTAGTAAATAAAAAATCTGATCAGATGAAAATCTTGAATTCAATCTTGGACGGAAGGGAGAAAAAAAATACAGAAGTTGCTCCAAAAAGCTGCGAGTTTCTGGCAGATACTAAGTCAGTTGGAGAAGATTTACCTGTAATTAAATCCTTGGAAATAGTTTCAGAGCTAGAATCGGAATACAACAGGTTCATAAAATTAATATGTAAAAAGTCAGAAAGATTGCAGAGTTCTAAACAGAAAATGATGGCAGACTTTAGCTACGACCCGTTGCTCAAATCTTTTGAAGATAAACTCTGTCAGTTGGTTTTATTCCTTCCAAAAAAAGATTTAGAGATTGAGGTTGATATCACCGCAATATGTTCCCTACTACAGAGCCAAAACCAAAGAATAGAATTCAAAAAGAAGCCATTAACCGCTTTTATTCCTGTTCAAAATGATGATGTCTTTGTTCCCAACAGGGAATTTTTAAAAAAACAATCTGCTCTAATGATATCCCAGACAAAGCAGAAAATCACGAAGAGAAAAAAATAAATGCAGTTTTATTAAATAATTGACTTTTCAACATTCATTCAAATCCTTCAAAATATAATCATGGATTTCATCCATTATATGCTCATCCATTAACTCAGTATTTAATTGAACAGTTTTCGAATCTCTAAGGCGATTAAAATTACAACTATCATCTATAATAGCTGAGTCATTTTTGTATGTTTTATAATGTTCTTTATGTTCTGTTGAATTTACCTGTGCCACGTTGGTAACATTTGAGGACTTTAATTCAAATCCATATAGCAATTTATCTTCATCTGTCGACTCCACCAAGTCTTGTGCCGGCAGGCTCAACTCATGTTTGAATTCAGTATTTGGATTTAAGGTTGTCTCAGAGTTAGACTTGCTTATAAAGTTTGGCTGCAGCCTTTCATTCATCGGATTAAAAACCGATCTGAACATGACGGAATACTCTTCCATTTCGATTGAAATGATGTTTCAAAATATTTGTAACCTTTATAGCCAAATCCAAATGTAACATCAAATATAAAAACTGGACTAACTTTGTGTAACAACTTGGAACATTATTTCAGCTTTATTACTTTATGGATTTAAGAGGCGAGTGGACATTCAGCTAGTTGCGGAGTTGACGAGTATGACAGGAAAATAAATATTCTGTACAGCTATTCTCTTACTCTTTCATCCAATCTTTATCTCAAATAAAATATCACTATAACTCTGTAAAAACTAGAATAGACAAGAGTAATGATGTTGGTATAACATTACAAAATGACTCTAGAAAAGAGTACCGTCTAAGAAAATGCACCTTTTGCTTAGATGCTCAAAGACCTCATATATTTGAACGAGATGCAGGGTCTTCTAGTTTTATTTTGAAAAGAGGAATACAATCAATGAAAGAAAACTGGTATAATAGAAGATCTTTTATTAATGATTTCCTCCGTATGGTGCACCTCCTTTAAAAACGAGTTAGTCTAGTTTTTATATTTGGTGTCCCAAATGTAACATGATATAGAGTTGCAAGAGATATATATATTTACTTAGAGTCCCCGGTTGAAGGTGACAGGACCACTCGATTTAAGGTTCAAATAACTGTTATAAACTTCAGGTTCCAATTTAGACGAATCCATGTGACAGGTTTGATCAAATAGTGCTAAAAACACTGGCAATCCAAATAAAAAGGATAGACCAACCAGAGAGGAATTCACCAAAATTGTTCTTGGCAACGAGTTTTTATGCATCTTGAATAAATTTCTGGATGTCATGAAAGTGACAACAGTTGGTGGAATTACTAGTGCAGGTACACTGGCTAGCAGACGACTAAGAGCTGTCTGTCCTATTGCTACTTTTGCTGCGGTTTTAGATATTCCGACTTCATTTCCACTGGAATCAAAGACCTTTATCCCATTAATCAGTTCATTTTGTCTCATCAATAGCAAATTCGATGTAGAGGCCATGGAAACTGCAAAAAATGTTATATAAGGCACGAAAGCCTTATGTAATCTTCCGGTACTTTTCAAAAGGTTTAACCCTATGGCGATAGAGCAAGACACTCCTACAGCGCCAGCGTATCCGGTAAGAATATCTTTTGTACTAAGTATGCTAGACTTGTTGGCATTGAAATAATTAAATCCCACATTTGCAGTTTGATTCAACAATTGAGAAGAAATTATACCAGTCCAAGACATATTAGGGATTAGCATAAGTGCTACGACAGGGATGTTTGTAAGTGTATAGGAACTCATGCGAAACGGTAAAAAGATTTTTTCGTTAGTATCGGGGTGAAATGTCGCTTTTGTCAGGTTAGCATATTTCCAATACTGTCTTTCCGTAATAGAGCTGTCCACAATTCCTAGCTGGTATTCCAATACTTTTGATTTCGCATACTCTTGATATTCTGAACTAGTGAACAGATTCAAAGGATTAGTGATGTCTAAGAAGTGCTTCAGTCTACCAAAATACGTTGACTGGTCATATCTTGGAGCTAGCAGATCACCGTATGGGTATTTGGAATTTGATATTTGAGACATGCTCTACGAGAAGTGGACTGGCGGTAAAGGGGAAAAAGAAAAAATGACTTGTCCAAAACCCCAAAAAACATATACAAAACATGTGGGACATCAAATATAAAAACTGGACTAACTTACTGTAACAACTTGAACATTATTTCAGCTTTATTAATTTTATGGATTTAAGAGGCGAGTGGACAGTCAGCTAGTTGCGGAGTTGACGAGTATAAAGGAAAATAAATAACTTTTTGTATCGAAATTTCAAAAATAAATATTCTGTACAGCTATTCTCTTACTTTTTCATCCAATCTTTATTTCAAATAAAATATCACTACTACACTTCAAAGAAATAGATAAGAGTAATGATGTTAGTATAACATTACAAAATGACTCTAGAAAAGAGCACCGTCTAAGAATATGCACCTTTTGCTTAGATGCTCAAAGACCTCATATATTTGAACGAGATGCAGGGTCTTCTAGTATTATTTTAAAAAGAGGAATACAATCAACGAAAGAAAATTGGCATAATAGAAGACCTTTTATTAATGATAGCATTTCCTCGGTATGGAGCACCTTTAAAAACGAGTTAGTCTAGTTTTTATATTTGGTGTCCCAAATGAAATCATGTATTATCAGGCCATTGCACTAGCTTTAAAACAATTGTCAAAGCTAGGAGACTCAATGACATGGACCTGATTTATAAATAATGTGTGTTAGAAATGACAATGGCTACAATTATGAAATATGCGACTCAAGACGGCGAAATGAAGGAAGGATATGATTTATTTGGCAGCTATTTGTCTAGCAGAAGGGCCAATCACAGTACCTCAAAACTAGAAAATAGGGTATCCCTTGTTGTAAGCACGTTGGCAATTCCTATTCCTAATTTTAGAACGAAAGATGTAGGTTTGGAATCGATTTTTGGCTTTCAGCATAGTGGCAATTATGGGGTATTCTTACTTGAGATTTTTGTTTAAAAGAGTCAACTTAAGTTTCAATAAGGATTGCCGCTGATGTATTAAAAATGGAAATCTTGTTTATTTAGCTTGCAATCCAATCTACATAATCAGACCTTTCGCATGCCTTGTATTCATCAATTAAACCCTGTACTACTTGCCTATATTATTGCAAAATACCTAGATTCTACAAATTCATCAAATGTATCACCAAATAACGGACACTTACGATATTGATCTAGAAATGCATTTCTTTTGAATAATCTGTCAAACTGTATCCCAGTTCTCTCAAATATCTGTTTCACACCAGTGTAATTAGCTAGCATTAATCCACTTAATTGTGTTGGCTGTATAACATCAACAGGTGCACTGATGGGTTCATCATTAGTCATTGCATCTGTACCAAAAGCGGCTTTAGTTGGGGGTAAATGATACTTTCCCATCAGAGGAGATCTCTTCGAAGTAGCAACTTGTATACTCGCTGGTGCCCAGGTCATGAAAGGAGCCAGGCGCCGCTCTCTAATTCTTAGCAATGATTTATGAATCTCAGAAGGATCTACCTCACCTTGGATAATCTTTAAGATTCCAAGATAGCATTCCTTACCTTGCTCACCACCTCTAGCATCGGTATTTAACAAAGTGGCGCCACAGCTAGCAGAAGAAGAATGCCGCGATGAAATAGCTACAAGACGATTTTTCGGTTGCAGCAATCTACGCATTATATCAGATACCGAAGTCTTTCTGATATTTCTAGCTTTATCTACTTGTTCACTACTAAACGGAGTATATGAAGGAATAAGGAACTGAGTCTGTGGTGTAGGGATTAAACCAGACAATATGCTAGTTAAATCGTTATTGAGGTAAGAAGGAAATCTCAAGGTACATGTAGAAGCGGCCATAACGGTTGCAATTAATTGATTCATCTGCGCGAAGGTTGGGTTCTTCAAATTTAGCTGGTCAGTTGCAATTCTTCCAATAGCAGCATTATCTAGCACAACCACAGAATCAGCGTATTGAGAAAGCCGTTTCAGTGTTAAAATGCTATTATAAGGCTGTACAACAACATCTGAAGATTCTGAATTATTGGGGAAAACTGAGAAAGTATGAAGAATAGATTTTGGGTATCTATCATGCAATCGTTCTAAAAAATAAGATCCCAAGCCGCTTCCAGTTCCACCGGCAACACTATGAGCTAACGAAAACGCTTCCAATGAATCGCAACCATCTGCTTCTCTATCTATCATCTCAAATATGTCCTCATATATGTTCTCGCCATGTGTATATCCCGACCCCCAATTATTTCCAGCCCCGCCGCCTTCATTAAACAAGTAAATGTTTTCCGGGTTAAACAAATGCCTGTATGGACCCGACAAAATACTATTAATTACTCTGGGTTCCATATCAATAAGTAGGGATCTTGGGATGTAATGCTGGTCGTCTGCTTCATAAAAGAACACATCTTTTCTGTCCACCAATTCTTCTTGCAATATTCCATTTGGCGATATTCCATGCTCTCCACATAACTGCCTGAAAAATTCAGTTGCTATGCTATTTCCTGCTTGTCCAATTTGCAGATTAATAATTTCTCGCATTTAGACAATGTGCAATTCTTGAATTGTTTCAAAAACTATTGCTTAAGTTTATGTTACTGCTAAAGAGCACTTCTAATTTATAAACAAAGTCATGCTGTCTTTTTTTTCTCTCGCCTTTCAATATTATTCTGTGTCTTTGTTAAAAAGAATTTCAAAGAGATTTTCCAGAAACTATTTCATAGAAGTGGAAAAGTTGAAGTGCAAGATAGTTCTATTTATCAGGAGTGGATGAGTATTGATAAAACCAAGAGTGCCAAATTATGCGGAAGGTGATAATTTCAATGCACAAAATGCAGTCACATCGACCACGGAGATTTCAATCGATGGATTCTAACTTCACACAGGCAACATGCTAAAACGGTATCTATAATAGTTGACTTTACACGCAATGTGCTTTATTTACGTAGTTACAGATTTTTACATTTAAAGTAGGCGCTGTACGAGTCACAAAATGGAAATAATAAGATAGTTTATATAAAGTATTATTTACTAACTTGTAGTGTTTTCAATAAAATTTATCAACCTTTGACATACAACTGGTCCTAATACTAGCCGTGTTGGGACATACTTATATTTCTTGATTATCCTGCTGTATAGTTCTATATTTACATCCTTATGATCAATGTCGTTTAAACTTGAGAAAAATCCTTCTGTGAGTAACTTTCCGGGCTCTGGTGCTGATAAAATCTCCCTGTGCATATTACAAAAAGTTTTAAATCTCTTAATTAGCAATTCTGCCTTTATGGGTGTTACACCTTTAACTGCTGTCAAAAAGAGCCTGCTTATGTCCTTGATCATTAGGTGCTCAGATTTATCGCTTACTCCTTGAAATGCATCCAGCGTCAAATTCCAAGGAATGTCGTTGTCCAGCCCAATTACCAATTTACTAGAATACTTGTCTACTTTGTAGTTTCTCATGTTTCTATAAAACGACTTGTCTTCAATACTTCTAGCCTCTACATAATAGATACCCGCGGTATATTTGGCTGTTATTTGTTTTGTAAGAGTATGCAAATATGCCAGTGTGTGTCGAGGACCTGTAGTTCTAATTGGAATAAAGCCATTGTCAAGAATCTGAACAAAAGCAGTTTCCAAAGCTTCTACTCCGAAGCGATCTCGATCTTGCTGCTGATTTTGGGATTCTTCCAAGATGTAAAACACCTTCATCTGCATCTCTTGCAGTCTGCCTTTTTGCTCTAAATACCTTTTATCTTTTATAGAAGAAATCAAATCACAACTAGTTTTACGCTCTATTATGTAGTCCAGTACAACCTTGATCCTACCGTTCAAACTGCAAGCTACCCAGAGTGCGTCGCCAAGTCTCAGAGGAGCCATTTCTACAGATATCCCCAAATCGTGTAATTTAGATTCCAATGAGTCTAACCTGAATCCTCCCAAGTTCTCCCTGTTATCTATAATCAGCTTGATTTTATATTCAGATAATACCTTTAGCGGAATGGAAGCATCTAACTCATCTGATATATCTATAACCTCTATGTCATTAATAATATCATTAGTGAGACTATTTTGAGACAGGTCCATAAGTTTCGTTTCTTCTACAACACTGCTTGTACTGCATAAATCAATAACATCATTTGGAGGTTTATTCATTATAGGGTTATAGGAGGGTATAAAAAACGAATTAGCCAAATCTATTGATTCTATAGGACTTGATACAGTCTCAATTGGAGGTGCGTCATTTGCTTTAAGGTTTCCCGCAATTTTGTCTAAGTTCAAAGATAGTTTTGCTGATATTTCAATGCCAAGATCAGTTAATGAATACTTGGCAGGTCTGCCATAAGACTCAAGAAGTTCTCGGGTTATTAAAGTTTTGACTGCTGTTGACAATGTTGAACTCGAACTCGAAGTACCTTCTAAGATCGAATCAGTAAACTGCTGGCATTCTTGAATTAAATCGCTTTTTGTAAAGTTACTTTGAGAGCTCTTGTACATGCCAACTAAAATACCAAATGCACACGATCTGTATTTAGGAACATAAGCTTTCTTTGGTTTTATGTTAACTGCATTTACAATAACATTCTGAACTATGAAAGGACGGGGAGTGTTGTTATCCTTGTACCATTGCCCTATTTTAATGTCTATTCTAGCAGCTAGTTTATCGCCGATACCTTTTAACTTTTTAGCGTCTCTTCCTGAATAAATTGGATCGCTTCCGTTTATTAATGACTTATAGGCAGTGTTTAGTGTGAATTGCGATTTAGAATCTTTCGCCTTGGCATCTTCGTGCCATTCCAGTATCCAGCGTTGTATATGTAGCTTAAAGTCTTTCAAGTCAGACATTCAAAAGTAAGTTTCAGGGAATGTCACTTCGCATCATTTTTAAGTATACCGTTATCATTGAATACGATATTTATTGACACAACATGGCTACAAGTTGAGTTACCAAAGTTTGGCGTCCAAATTTTCCATCACCAGTAAATCGATACATTGCATCTCTTTCTTCCTTTCAATATTTCTTTCCCAATTTCCCACTAATTTTCATTTCATTGTCTTTGGGCTGAAGGTCTTGAAAGGATGTTGTTGAGCACCATTTAAGAAGCCTTGGGTAATTTTGACATCCTGAGATATTGTTTGTGTTCCCAGATACCAACTAGTAAATAAAAAGGGTTGTACTTGATGTGATGATGTATTTGCACATGTTCACTTAATTGCAGTTTTTATCTGTTTTGGAAATGCTAATTTTGGCTTGTTGTCTTTATTCTTTCTAGTACGTCATTATCTTCTTTATCTGTTCTTTTGCAATGACTCTTTTTGTGCGCTTTTCCACTTCTTGGGGTTTTGGGCATAATAAAATCAATGACAGTGAATAATCCAGTGTGGTTTATGGGTGCCCTCCTGCGTATAGATGAGGACATGTGCAGAATGGGCTCATTTATTTGAAGTATATGCATCCCTTTTAGTTTAGCGCCAATCCCCTAGTGAGTCCATTCGCTTTTGCAAACGATAGACTTGCGTCTCAGGTTTAAGTGTAAAAATTCTTAATTTTCTCAAGCGTTTTAAAAAGTAGTTGTGACAAGGAATTGTGTAACAATATTAAATAAAAGGTTGTTTATTAATTGTGTTGTAACGCTGCGGGCTTTGGCGGTATTACTGGTTTCTTATTTGGCAATTGGGGACCCCCAACATTCGGTCTAATTGTAGGAATTATTGGTTGCTGAATTGTTTGCGGTAATCTATTAGGCGTAGAGCTATTCACACTCTTTAAAGGAGGCCTTTCATTTTTGTTTGCAGGTACTGCTGGCTGTATTGGTCTAACAGCCCCATATATTTCAGCGTTGTTGGCTTTTTGGGGAAGAGCTGGCTGTGTTGATCTAACTGTATTACTATTGCTAACAGAATATGCTTGAGAGATGGTTGGCTGCAATGGTCTGCCTACATTATTCAATTGTTGAACGAATGGCTGCTGCAGAGAATTGTTTGTTGCGGGTTGTTGAGATCTATTTACCGACCTCAGTGTCCCAGCAGGTGAATTGCTTGAACTTGCATTCAATAAGCTGTTTCCTGTCAATGGCGATGTGATGTTAGTTGTTGGTAATGATTGACCTGAAGCAGTAGGTCTAGTTGGCAGCTTAAGTGCATCTATTTTCAGCCCCGTTTCAGATGCCGTAGTAAAACTTCCAGCTCTAGTCAGAGTAGGAGTATTGCTACTGGTTGCTGGGCTAAATGTTTGACTACCCGGTGAATTGAGCGTCTGATTACGCTGTGTGGGTCTAACTATTGTCGCTGGTGCTGGTTGAGTAGGTGCTTGAAGGGTTGGTTTCTGCACCTCTTGAATCTTCTCAATATATGCACTCGGTACCCATCCCTCAATCCCATTGCTATTCTTCCCCAGCCACCAACCATTAGGATCTCCGGGGTTATCCACAGTTATTGTATCACCCAATTTAATATTTAACTGATTAGAACCATTGCCAGTAAAGTCAAACAATACTTTGTAACTGTTGCTCTTAAAAGGCGCAGCAGTTGTACTATATGTGCTAGTTATTTTTGTGACGTTTGTAGTTTTACTACCTGTGACTGCTTTGTTAATAACTGGCTTTGTCTTAACAACATTTGAAACTGTTTTTTTTGTTGGTTTGTTGATCCCTATATTAGCTTTAAAATACCTTTTGCCTTGTCTATTCCATCACCAACGTTTACAATTCCTTTCTTTAACGCTACTCCTTGTTGCTGGGCGTTATAATTGAATTTCATTTTGAATAGTTGCTTGTCTTTTTTGTCTGTACCAACAAGTTTATCAGTAACAAACTCAATTCCTACTGATTTGCAAATACATTTTTTAGTCAAAACAGTCATTATCTCCGTTTTAAACAATGAATCTATAATTAAATCATCCTGATTAGTAAAATGCAAGCAAATCAAGTCATCCGCGTATATAGAGGTACTAATCCCAGTCAATCCAGTTAAGTCCTGCTGTTTATATAAAACAGGAATCATTTCATTGTGATCAGGTTTTATCTGAATCAAATACAAGAATGAAGCAGTGACTATTAGATATCGGACACTCCATTTATCACTTCTAATAACCCTATTTCTAAGAACAGAGACTCTGCAACTAAAAACAGCAGGATTTAACTTGCTTATTGGATTGTCTAGACAAGGATTAAAGAATGCAAAGTTGGTTTTGTTTAGGTTCAAATAATCACCATGAAATGCACGCGAGTGGAGAAGGCTCAAAGTTCTGCGAGATTTGTGATTGAAGACTAATGCATGTCCTTGGGACTTTAAATCGTCTCTTGAGTATCCATTAATCAATCTCCAAAATCGTTGTATCTTCACTACACACTGTACTTTGTGCTTCAAATGTAGTCTATACTGTTTTTGTATGCGGTATGCCATTCTATGCCAGTATTTATCGCGCATGTTCTCTAAAATAAATAGAGTCTCTGGCTTTTTAATGAATGCCTTGCTTACTCCCAGTTGCCATTCGTCCTCATGTATGCCACTGTCCATCAGTATAATACGACAGCCTTCTTTTAAATTACCATTCCATGTGCAACTACCGTACTGGCAAGTGCGAGGAGTCAACAAATAAAATCGATTTATAAAAACATCAAATGATTGGCGGTATGCAAACCCAGCCCGTCTAACCTTGATGTTTTCTAAAAGACCCAAATATATAGTTTGATGCAACATCAATTTCGCGTCGTATTCTTTGGGTGACTTGTTATTGTTAGGTTTAATGCATCTAATGTAAGAAGGTTCACATTGTTTTAAAGTAGCTATCAATGATTGAGCGGAATTCTTTATCAAATCGCTAGCTGTGGGTGGTCTTTTACTGCTTATTGTGCTGCTAGATTGTGCAAATAGCTGATTAACTAATTGATTAGTGCTAGAATTCAGCAGCGTTAATAAATCTTTATTCAAGACGTCCTTGTTCTTGTCAGTAATTCCAGTTAAATCATACTGCACATCACCTGCATAGTGATTTATAATGAATTTATTACCGCGGTGCTGAAAATGTGGATTGTTGATAGATCTCAGTCTATCAATTGCCATTTTATCGGCTTGATCGTTATCAGCATGAACCGTAGCAATAGCATCATTTAAAACGGCAAAAACGCCGTTATTTTCAATCAGATCACAAACTATCTTGTTATCAAAGTACTTTATCGGAGTCCATTTTATGCCTTCAGCCAAATAATCATCTTGTTCTGACTTCAACGTTAGCTCGATAAATATCTGTTGAAGCTTTTCATTGACATAATTGATACAAAGCTGCTCGAAACTGTTGTGTTCAAATATCTCAAATCCATAAATATCTAATATGCTGATTGTGTTAGCAACAGTTGTAGTAGATTTTAGTTTTTCATTCAACTGGGCAACAATCCAATCGAATAATCTAGAATACAGTGACATAGATAAAGCATCTCTTACAGCCGTAGCTTGTACAACATTTAACGGGGAATAGTAGAACGAGGATCGCCCCGAGGTTGTCATGAATTTGGTGGTCAAGGCCAAGGTTAGTGCCTCAATATTAACCTGCAACAAATAGGCAACAGATTGAAGAGGACTAGCGTCTGCAATTATTGCCTCACCCTTTTCATTTTCAGTATAGGAACAGTTTCCAATCCACAAAATAGTGGCTAAAATACGATGCACGTTGTATTGGTCAGTCTTACTTATTCCAATGATATTCATAGCATCAACTACAAGTGCATAATCCTCGGTGTCGTTAACGTTAACGATGTCTGTAGTAGTCATAGTGTAAACATAACACTCCGGACCACTAATTCCCATTTCTTGACGCATTTGAGGAGTGCAGCCCTTACAAAATTGATAAAAGATGTGAAAGTTTCGTTCGTCTTTTGATTGAGATACTACACGATTCTTTTCCAACAGGTAGTTTGTGATTGTGCTACCAATTGGCAACCCATGAGAGTCAAAAAGAATAGATAAATACTTGCCAAACCTACTAGAATTATTGTTTCTTAATGTTTTAGCGTTGCCAAATGCTTCTAAAAGAGGATTGGTGGCTAAAATCATGTCCTTTAAATGATTCATTTTAGTATCATTTGCGTTTTTGATGGAAACCTCAGCAACATATTGAAGTATACGCTTAGCATTTTCTGTCTTACCAGCACCCGACTCACCACTGATAATGGAACACTGATTTGCTTTAAATTGAATCATTTGTCGATACATGTATTCAGCAATCGCGTATACATGAGGTGCCATTTCAATTCTAATACGTCCACGATAGCTATTTAAAATATCAGGTGTATATATGCCAGGATCCCTAAAAGGGTTGACAGCAATTAAAACAAATCCAATATAGCAATAAATAAATCCATTTTGATATCTAACTTGCAAGTTCTTAATTATTTCATCATTGTTTATAGAAGTTAACAGCGTCATGTCATCTACACCAGGTCTCTTCTCATCAGAAGTGTAAACCGCTTTTTTACTCATAAAACAATGTTTTGAAGTTGGTAGGGCTTTAATAGGTCAACCAAAATTTAAACGTGCAAGTGACAACTGCAGATAGCATATCAGTTAAAATTACATACAGTATCCTATCAGTTAAGTGTTTATTTTTTTATTAAGCAGTTCGTGCATAGCATATTCATCAATTATATTTTGCATCGATGGAAACCTAGCCAGTACTGCCATCATCTGGTCAAACAAACTTTCGTTCAATTTGAATCTGATCAGTATTTCTTTGACGTGGGTTACGCAGTTTTCATTTGCTAAATATGTGATGTAGTCTAATAAACAGGATACTAATTTGTCTTCCTCTTTTATCAATAGCAACTGCCTCTAAGTTAACAAAAACTACCTCCAAATATTGCCTGGTTGCAGCTGATTTCAAGCTAGAATGTGAGTTCAAAATGTGGTTTATTTGGTTGTTCTCTTTAATCTCATATCTATCGTTTAACACCTCAAATTCAGATGCACTTGATTTCATCCATTTCTCCAGTTGCCTGTTGTAAATGTACGTAGCTTTGGCAGTGATCAATGTAATTTCAATATGATTATTCAAGTCAATTCGAATAATATGCTCATTTCTTAATACAGGAGCTATTTGACACGTGGATTCTAGTTTTAAGCCGCTAGAACTAACAACATACACATCTATTGTGCCTAGTTGATTTAGCATGGCAAATCTATTGCCGAAACTAGTTATGCAAAATACTTGAGATTCTAACAATACTGGTAGCATGATTTGCCGAAGTGATTTCGTAAATATCAACATTTCATGGGATACTGATATTGTAACCAAATATTCTTCAATGACTGTAATAAATAGAATATTATCCGTCTCTAGAATGCGCTTGAATTCATATTCAGGGTGAGACACTTGTATTTCAGAGTAATTCTTGTCTGGGGTATTATTTAACACAGTGTACTTGCAGTTTCCATGTTCAATTGCTGTCTGCTCTTTGATGCTAGTCAAAATAAACGATTCATTTTTATTTAAACAGATGTCGTAAACTGGCACCATTGTAGGTTGGTGGGTATTTTGAATTAGCGGTGTTGTAGTTGGTTGTATCCTTTTTTTGCCGTCTTTGCCTATTGTAGTTTTTTGGGCAGTTTTATTTATTTTAAGATTATTTGAATTAGTAGTTGGAGCAACTGGTACTTTTTGAACAGAATAAACCGGAGCATCCAGCAATTCAATCTCTTTTATGGATATGGGAGCAGAGCTTACCTTAGCAATTCCTTGCTGTTGCAAATAAATGGCCATCTCATGTTCAGTCAAAGGCTCACCTAATTCATCGGCAGTGAAATTAAAAAAAACTACAGATCCATCAAGGCTAGACACTGCCAGAGACAAGCCGTCATTATGCCAGTGCATGCTGGATATGCTGTTTGTAAAAATAGATTCTTTTATGACGCAGAGTGGTTCATAGACACATGACATCCACAACGTAATATAGTTGTCAAGAGAAACTGTTGCAAGAATGCTACACACAGATTCATTGTTGAAAGATCTGTTGTATAGTTTTGGAGAGAAGCAGGTCAAGCAAACTTTTGAAAAATGAATTAAACTAGTCTCTTGTAGATCTCTGGTAATCAGCAAGCAGGCAGGCAATTTCGAGTGGAAAGTACTAGGTACTGCTAACTGCTGGCCATCTGGAGAGTAAGACAATTTTAAGGTAAATTCATCACTGGTTTTATCAATTTGTTTTTTAAAAGACTGCACAGGCTGTGGTTGATCTACTTTTGTAATATCATATATTATAAGCTCTTTTGTTGAGAGTAAAGCTATAAATTGACCAAGAGGATCAAAGCAAATTGTTTTAATCGGCAAATCAAGAAAAATAGTCGATATCAATACAGGGGATTTTGACATTTTATAAATATTACAATCACCATGTATGTTGCATAAGGCAATTACAGATTTGTCGTTAGATATAGCCAAGTCATGGGGCACAAAGTTGCTGTTAGCACTACCGACAACCTGGAAATTAAACCAAACCGCCAGCATTCCATCGATACTGCAACTTATAAGAGTGTCTTTGTCGAGAAAGCTGATACATTGCAGGCTTCCGTGGTGGTAATTTAGCACTTTTGGATTTTGAGGTTGATTATTTATTAGGGATTCAATGTCCCAGATTTTAATGTTGGTATCATCAGAACCTGTTGCCAAATATTTATCTGTCAAATCTATGCAAGTAATAGACATTCTTGCATTCTTCTCGAATATTGTATCTGAGATATGGCAAACATCAGGTTTGACAACTCTCATGGGGGATTGAAAAATTATTACTTAAATAAAATAGGCATTTCGCTTATAATAATTCAAATTCCGCTATTTTTACCAAAAATTGGTCATTTAACTGTTTTTTAGTTGCTGCGTATCAAACGCATGCACAACTCTCAATTGCAATTGAATGAGGTATTTATCGTGAATAAATGTGCTATCTCGCTAAATTTTACTCTTTATAGACATCTGACTTTATGAAAACTCGATAATCTCGTTGGTAATCAATTGCGATGCAAGTGGTGTCAAATATCCCGACCAGAATTTGTTAAATCTAAAGAGATCACTACTAGATAAGACTGCATTCCTGGGCGCTAATCAATTGCTTCAGGAAAGTGAAGTAGTCATTTAAGTTTGGATAATACTAATCTAAATCTCAATCTGAAGACGGTGAGATTAGATTATCTAGTCCATGTGTATTAGTTTAAAAGACAAAAACACCGAGTTAAGCTGATTTTTGTAGTATTTAGTACAGTAAAAGGTGAAAATATACATTTTCAAAGTTTTAATTGCAGATGATTGTGCAAATACCCTGCGGCAAGATACAATTTATTCAAAGAAAAGATAATTTGGCAGAGCGAGATGATTAAACTAAATCATACAAAGAGATGAGAAAATTCGGTTCAGTTAAAACAAATCCATTTTTTAATGTACAATGCTTGAGGCAAACTGTCCTGTATTCCGATTAATCTCGATTAGTCCATTAAGCTGAATCAGTATTGAGATTAGATTAATCGAAATATACACGTCCTAATGAAAGATATGATGCATTTGCAACAATTGGTTATTAGAGATTACAAACAACGAATTTATTAAGCATTTCTCACTGCACAAGCAGGATGCCACAGCTATGAGTTTTAGTTAGATAAGTTATCTGTAGCAATAAAAGGAGCTACATTTCTCCAGCACACTCTCGTTCTATACTTCAACTGCATAAATACTTGATCCATAATTTGTCAAAGAATGCGAATACTTAGGATTGTCAAGATTTTCAAATATGGCTTGTTTTTATATTTGATTCCAAGTATATGCATTATCAATTTTGCTACGGTTCAGCGTCTAATATGCCACTTGTGCACGTCTGATTAGTAAATGATTCATTACATTCGATTATAGTCTTTCCTCTTTGTTTGCACTTGAAATTCAAGCGTTCCTTGAATGTGTAATGGGACATTGTGGTCATATTTCTTGCGACCTTGCTTGACAAGCTACTTATCATTTGACTAGTATTGAACGATGGCAAGTTTATAAGATCATATGTCTTTATATGGTGTACCTGTTAGTTATTTCTTTAGATTTGACATGTTCAGGATTACATCTACTTGTTCCATTTGTGAAAAGGAAGAATACTGAGTGTTTAAGCTATTAGAAAAATCTGGAAAAGTCTTGAAATTATACAAAAATGCATACTAATTCGCGATAAATGGTTTATTCAAGAAAACAATCTAGCTGTTCGATAATGCATTGATAGAATTTCATTGAAGTTCGGTTTCAATCTATTCACAACGGTTTTCGAACTTAAAAGTGCTTTCTGCTTTGATTTTGAAGTACATTGTGGTATTATATCTTTTATATGCATTTTTATTAATGTAACTAATCGCAACGTATACTATTAGCTCTGCTAAACTTATGTCCACCTCTGCGTCCCCTAGAGTATTTTAGGATGCTAACTTTAAGAATATTAATAAAAGCTTCGTCTGTCAAAATAGAGCTGTTGAACTTATGGTAAATTGATAACCCTTGCATATCCAAGAATATGCTATCCAGGATGGGTTGAAAGAATTAAAGAGGATCTAATGATTCAAAAATACAATTCCTATCACAGTCTAAAATGGAAGCAAACAGCAGGTTCATTAATTATCGATATTTATTGCAATACTTCCATGATATAACCCTTTAACATGTCAAAATATCCAATCTCCTGTGATCTCATCTGTACTTTTAATACTCCATTGCTAATCTGCAACTGCCCCATTACAAATGCATCAGTGTAAGTCTGTAAAACTAAGTACAGCACCTAAATTAAAGCAAATTACATTGTTCTTCACCACCGTCTTTGGTAACTTAGACTGTAGTTTATCCAGTGGTATAGCGCATTTTACCTCAAACTGTACGTGCTGCAGCTGAGTATTGTCCATTAGTTCCTTCATAATATCCTCCGCATTTATTTTCGGTACAAATGTAGCGACCATCAATGGAACAGAACTGTTCCCAAAATACACTCCCAAATCATGTTTGATAGCAATTTGCACAGAAGCAAATGGCTGAGTTAATGCATACATGCTTTCTATATGGAAAGTCAATGGCAATTCAATAGCAATATTTGTTTTTACCGACTTAACGTTCAATAACGCAGCAGGAACTATCCCAAAGCTGTTCTTGTTAAACTGAATTGCAAAGTTAGTTAATGGGGTATTAGTCGTGTTTACAATCTCCAACAATAAGAAAACTCCGTCATCTTTCACATGGTACTTGTACTCTATCACACAATTTTCACTCTTTAACAATGGCAGCAATCCACCTTGTGGCGCTTCCGTGACAACTGCATTTCTCTGCAGCTGGACTGGACTAGTGCTTGTAGATGGACTGAGTATTTGCTGTGAAATATTTCCCGGTCCAAACGATTCTAACAGATCTAGTACACCATCTTGTTCAACAGGGACAGTTTCAGCAACATTTTCTTCGAGGTCTAGTAAGTTGCCTTCGTCCATTACAGATGGTAAACTGTTGATCTGGCTGGAATCTTTTATAAATAATTTCTTGTCTACATGGAACAATGCGCTTAAGGTACTCAACTCTTTTAATATCATTTGCAGAAACTGTGGATCAATATCCCATTTTTCCAAAGATGGGTTAATTGGCTCTTTTTTATGCCAAACTACTTGTCGAGTTAATTCTGGATTAACACTCAACAATCTCCAGTAGATAAACGCACGATCTCTGATGTCTGGATTAGCACATTCAGTGGACTGAGTCAATATCAATTGTAGAAATTGTTGAATTTTAGCATCGTTGGGTCTCTTTAAAAAACATTTGACAGTCATCACAAGAATGTTAAGCTGATTTGCCATTGATTCCATACTAAATTCACTGATCAAGCTGTCCAGCACATCATAAATGCCGACTACATAACCAGGAAATTCGCCAATAAGCCAGATAACAGACTCTTTGTCATTCACGTGTAATAGAAACGGAGCGATAAATTCTACCGACTTATCAAATTGCCCAGGATATCTTCGAATGATGTTCTTTAAAGAAACAATAGCATCAGTGCAGATATAATCAATTTTTGTTTTCAACAGTTCCAGCAAACAATTCACACATTTTTCAGCTGTGACAGGATGCTGCAGTGCAATATACTCTAAAGAATAAATTGCTTGGCTTGTGAACTCGATATCTACTTCACTTGAATATTCTTTTAATTCACTTAAAACAGCATCAATAGATTCAGGGTTTGCTAATTTACGCAACAGACTGAGCTTCTCAAGTTTAACATACAAAGGATCGTTGTACTTGCAAAAAAATGGATGCACTGTTAGTAGAGTTGGGTATTTTTCCACTATAACATGCATATTTCTTAAAAAGGAAAATAAAAGTTCAGATTGAGTGGAATTTAAGAGCGAGATAATTGGCCCTTTAACTTTCTTTAAGATTGAGTCAGTGAACTCGGTAGTGGTAATCGTTAAACAACAAAATATTAATCGAATTGCAGTGATGACCACGCTAGGATTCTGATGTTGAAGTCTAGCCGAAGTCTTTTCGGCAATAACCATTGCCTCATCCACTTCAGTGATTGCATGGTATTCACATAAAGACTCCATAATAACAATTTGCCCCCATTCAGTACATTCGGAGAGGCAGTTTAACAGTTTCGCAAGGGATTGGGAATTTATGTTGGTGAAATGACGCATCTCATGAAGGGAAGCAATGGCATTTGCAATCACCATTGGATTCTCATCCTGAAGTAAAGACTCAACCTGCTCAACAAATCCAAATTCAACAGTACGTTCAGGACTAAGAGTATACATTTTTGCGACACAAATAGCAGCCGTTTTGCGCACATATGGGTCTTGATCTTTCAGTCCTTTTCTTAATGGCTCAAATAAGTAGTCCACTATCTTTTCGGCGCGTAAACAACCCATGGTACGAATAGCTAGAGCTCTAATTAAGGGATTAATATCTTCCGCATCTTTAATAAATGTATTAACTGCTAGGATAACTAGCTCTGGCTGGGTTTTAGCATAATTCATCAAGTATAAATAGACTAGCTTCTTTAGTTCCAGATCGTCTGTTTGCATACACTTTAAAACATCTGCAAATAGTTCAGAAACATTCTTACCAAGTGTCATGTTGGCAATTACTCTTTTAACTGCATCTTTTCTTATGGTCTTGTATTCAGAATTCAAGTCGTTTTTCAACTCAAAGTTTTCGCCTTTTTTACTTTTAAAATACTTTTGATTCTTGCTGAAGTACTTATCAACAGCATTTTCGATAGTTGAAGCAAACGACATAAAGTTTCAACCCCGCCTACGGGAAATGCGAACATGCAAAAGAATCCAGAATTAAATTTCCCAAGTGTAGACGAATAGGTTAGATATCATTTAAGCGTGTTTTTTGCTGCTCTGATTTCTATATAGTCTTCGTTACCCGAATTACAGCATTCTATCTTCTAGATTGTACTCTTTCTCTCGTTTGATAGTTGCATTTAAAACGCTCAATAGTCCAATATGTTGAACTTAGAAACCCTGGCGAATTTCGAGTTTTATTCTTTTCACATAATGTCAACAGTATGTATTCCTTGGGCTACAATTTATCTAGTTTCCAAGATTAGTTCCATTACAAAGTGTACATAAAAATAGCACAAAAATCACACCTCTACTGAAAGAACTGCTTTTTGAAATCTTTGCGGAAATTCTTGAATTCTGAGAAACCAGGACTTTTAACGAGAAGTACTAATAGTATTTATTGTCTCAAACTAGTTATACAGATATCCAATAAATGATTCAATGTCAAATGTGCTTGTCTTAAATGTTGCCCACAGTTGGAATACTTGTTCATTAACATTACCACTATACTGTGCCAACTGCTTAGATCTTTTTGAATTTTAGGGCTAAAGAGATTTATTTCATTCTTCGCATAGTTCAAAAGCATCAAAGACATACAGAGTATAGCGTATCCTATAATATCAGAGTTTTCGTTTGTAATACTTTTAGTGGAGATGTCTTGAAGAGCAGGAATGTACTCTAAAAGTTCAAATCCATCCAATTCTGATGGTTTTTCTAAAATCCTCCAAAAAATCATGGAAATATACAATTTGGTAGAGCCCAATTTGGCTCCAATTATAAGTTTGCATGTTTTGTATCCAATGTGAGCAAGTTGTAAAGTGGAGTAATTATACTGTGAGAATTTCATGTACAATTCAAGGTTTTTTTTATTCTTGAACTTGGAGAATATAGATAAAAATGATTCGAAGTATTCTTCATGGGCAAGGTACATCTGGTACACTATTTCTAAATCAAATCCTTTATATTGCTCGCTGTTAAAGGCTAAGCATCTGAGCAATTCTGCAGTTGATGGGACAGGCTTATTTATATAGTTCTTGATTAAATTCCCGCTCATATCAGTCACCTTGTATTTTTCCCCGTGAACATTATCCATGTAGTGGACAAGCCAATTCCATTTCTTCATATTTAGCTCAATTCTTGTAGGTTGGTTCCTGACAAAGTAGACTGCATATTGTTCGAGAGATAAATCAAATCCTTTAAGTTCGCACTCAATCATGATGCAACTAGAATAAATAATGCTGTCAAATACTTTTAACTCCTCTTGCTCAATTGGCTTTGGTTTGTTCAAAGACGCAGTCATTTTATCAAGCTCTTTATTACTTTGCAACTCCAAGTACAAGGAATCAACATCTATTTCTAACTTTCTCTTCTTTTTTGGATGAACCATTAAACAAAAGGGACATCAAATATAAAAACTGGACTAACTTTCTGTAACAACTTGGACATTATTTCAGCGTTATTAATTTTATGGATTTAAGAGGCGAGTGGACATTCAGCTAGTTGCGGAGTTGACGAGTATAAAAGGAAAATAAATATTCTGTACAGCTATTCT
>JADGIF010000046.1:0-27404 GCA_018985225.1 Amoeboradix gromovi
TTCCCAGCTCTTGCAGCTGATTGTATTCTAAATGATTTCCGGCGCCCACTACATATACAAACACCTAAGTTAGTTTATAGTACCTGCGGGATCCCGCTTGGAAACACATACCCACCAAACGGTACCTGGTTGTCACCATCTACTGGATCTGATACTTTTGGCATGCTCCGCTTTATAATTGCGCCTGGATTGAATCTTAAGTTCTTCAAATCAGTGACACTGCTTTATGATACACAATAATAAGATGTTGACCACGCTGCTTGCATTTGTGAGAAAGTGTTTGCCCCAAGTTGAAAACCCGTTAGAATTAACCTGCAATAAGATGATGTCAGAAGTCTTTTAAATTGTTCCAGTTTTGCAGCCGGTGCAAAAACTTTTTACTCTTTGCACAATCGAACTAAAAATCATGTAGCTACTTTTAGGCTTATTACGATCCTAAATGATCTTGGTAATATAGTTGAAATCATTCAGAAAAAACAACTATCAAGTGCTCAGAATAGCTACGTAATATGATGGGTGTATATCTTTCTGACACATGAACTTGTCTATTACCAAATTACAGATTCTGCATAAGGGACATCAAATATAAAAACTGGACTAACTTTCTATAACAAATTGGAACATTATTTCAGCTTTGTTAATTTTATGGATATAAGAGGCGAGTGGACATTCAGCTATTTGCGGAGTTGACGAGTATAAAAGGAAAATAAATATTCTGTACAGCTATTCTCTTACTCTTTTATCCAGTCTTTATTTCAAATAAAATATCACTACTACTCTGTAAAAACTAGAATAGATAAGAGTAATGATGTTAGTATAACATTACATAATAGAAGATCTTTTATTAATGATAGCATTTCCTCCGTATGGAGCACCTTTAAATACGAGTTAGTCTAGTTTTTATATTTGGTGTCCCATATGTCAACTATGATCGCTATGTAATGAGAAAGGGGTGAGAGTGGGGACTTTGGAGAGTGAGTAATTCAATATTCCGTGTTTTATTCATGAATCCGGTACATTCAGCGATCGCAATCATGGTTGCTATCCTAGCTGCCAGTGAATATTACACTTATGAGTCTGGACTAGCTACTTCCGAACTAGTACCTGCACTATTGAATAGGGATAGTGAACTATTTAAGTCATTAATGATAAGGTTTAGTTTGCTGATAGCTACAAGCGCGGTTCTCTCAGCATTGACATCTCTAGCTACTAGCTACTTAGCTTATTGTATTAGGTTCACAATGCTTGATTACTTACAGTCCCATTTTAAATTAATAAATCAGGACTTTGATCAAAGGTGGACTCAGGATTTAGACTTGCTATCATTAAATATATCCAGTTTGCTGACTGTTTTTATACCTGCTCCAATAATGATTGTATTTTACTGGATTCAGTCAGCAATTATTGCTGGTAACATGGCACCGATTATTGTTGCAAGCTACATTGTAATATCCGCACTAGTTGCTGCTTTGGTAGGAAAAAGATTGCCATTGTTAGTCTATATCAAAGAGCAATTTGAAGGTATATTAAGAAGTCAATTTATTCATCTTTTCAACTTTAAAGAAGAAATCCAAATTTATGGGTCAATTCGACCGGAACTTAAAATGATCAACAAAAGTGTAGTAAAACTTAAAATGATACAGCTGAAAGTTTTGCTCTACGTTTTCATTATTAATGTTTGGTCTAAACTGATATCTTATCTCGGTGGTTTGATGCCCTATTTTTGCATTTCAATTGCTATATTTAACAGTTATTATGACGATGTACCGACAGATAAACTGGCTGGCAAGATTCAAATGGCCTCTTTCATATTATTAATGCTCATGAATAGGTTTACGACCATTATTGAACAGATTTCAATTTTGCTATCCACCATTGGTTACTACAACAGAGTTAGAGAATCGATTAATCTGTTCAAAGTAAATGATCAGGACAATATGACAACCAAATATCAAACGGATACATTCGGGATTCAATCAGCTACTGCAAAAATTAATGAACACGAGATCTTCATAAACCGTACCCTATTGCTGCACAATCAATGTGTATTGCTTCGTGGAACTAATGGGTCTGGAAAAACAAGCATTATTAGATTGCTTAAACAGATTTGGGGTGAATCCACAGGTATTCGAATACTTCCTAGAAATAAGAAGTGGATGATATTACCTAGCAGACCTTATTTTATACATGGCAGTATCTTGGAAAATATAATCTATCCAACTGAAGATGACGGAAGCATCGGCTACGCAGAAATACAAGAGATATTGAACAAATTAGGTATCTGTCTAAAAATTCCTCAACTGAATAAAAACAAAAAGTACTTGGAAGTCGAGTTACCGATAGACTATTATGGGTCTTTGAGCGATGGAGAGCAACAGAAATTGATTTTTTGTAGAGTTTTGTTCAACAAACCAGACTATCTGATTATGGACGAGTCACTAAATCATTTAGACGAAAAGAGTATAGAATTAATATACAGTATTCTGAAAGAGCGGAATTGCGTTTATATGACTATAACGCACGATGAGCTATTGGAAAAATATCATGATAAAGTAATTAATTTTAGCGTAGATGAAGAAGAGCGAGAGATAGCTAGATATAGACCTCAAAAATTCGGATTGTTTTAACAAAATAAATTCTGAATTTTTGTTATGGACCTTTCATTGAAAAAATTCAATTTTTTCCTGAGAGTTGTAAGGCTCCTGGTTTCCAATTCTTCAACACTGGGTTATAAAAGTCGATGCCACTACTAAATTAATAGCATTACGGGGTTAGCAGCGACTGAGACTCTTGAGTCAGTTCTTAATTTTGCAATAGTAGTATATCGGAAGATTCAAATGTTATCATGCATTGGTGAGTTCAACAGAATGATTGTTTTATCAAAGAATGTCTAAGGCTATGCTCTCAAGGCCACCTCCTGCGGACTGTTTGACTCTGGAAGTTCTTATACATAAAATTTTACTTTCTCAGGGTGCTTGATCGGAAAATGTTAGGACAAACCCAGAAATAAGTCCTAATTAACTTGAGGGTTAAATATTCAGTAAAACTAGTACTGCACTTAGTCTTATCGCTAATTCGCTGAGTTCCAAACCTTTAAAGACCTTAGGCTGGTTAGTCTGATTGCTGGAATCATAAACAATTTTTGTACTTAATTATGCGGAAGCACTCGGAAACTAAATCTATAAGTTAGAAATAAATGGAATATAACCATGAAAAGTAGATTAACATTGTACAAAGATAGTAAGTAATTCAGTTGTTTAGAGTTAATTTTTCATTTTACAGTCCTGAGGGAACCTACTAACATTTACTTTAGACAGGAGAAGGCCGTGGTCTTAATATATTGTGCCATGGTTCTCGGAATTCTATGTCGAATTCATCTGCACATCAGCAAAATCAAAAACTAACGTAAACTATTTATTTCTATTCAAGTGCAGCCAGAATGATGTAGCCGTGGACAGACCAGAACTGTACAAACTGCTCAAGGTAGAGGGCGTATCATTCATCGCAATTTGAATCCGCTGAAATTGCCACAATTGTGTAATAGATGGCTTTATAATGATGGTCCATCTTACAATTTTATGTTGATCCATATACAACAAATACTAGCATGTTTAAGTTGCTTTGGTCACTCCTCTGTTTATTTGAAATGTAAGCTAGCAGAATGGGATCACCCAAATGATTTCCAACTTTTAAGTTTCAAATTTCTTGAATCACAGTTTGAACAGAAAATTGAAGGTCGGTATGGTGAAGAGATGACAGTTAGATTTCTTTTAAATAAAGTTAATAGGGATTTTTTCTTGTCTATCACAGATCGTACAAATACTAAGAAAATCACTACAACAAATTTTGAATTAAAGCATTCGGTCCAATCCTTTAAGATCAAAGATCCTGTTGCAGCCATAAAACTAGCTGCCAATAACAATAAAGAATACGTCTTGGATTGTGGCAGCAATGTTTCCAAATTGAGTTATAGTGTTAATTACAAAGTGACCTGTAAAACGCAGAAAAACCAGGAACCACCAGTAAAACACATCCATTTGCTACAGTTAGGAAAGCCCTTCTTAACGACGTTACCAGGACCCATCAGTTTTTCAGTAAGAATGAAGAAGCAGAGTTTTCACTTTAAACCAAGCTACGAAATAACGGGTGAGATTAAACATGGAAAGGATATAGTTAAAGACAATTACTATCTGGGCGAGATCAAGTGGAACAATTTGGTTTCAAAGTTTGGAGAATATGTCAAGCATTTTGACTTGGAATACACACTAGGAGAAGATGAGTACTATTGGAGTTGTATACAGTACGAGGATGGAGATGACCTACCTGATTTAAATCTTGACATTCTGTGTGAGTATGACGATCAGGTGTTTCCAATATCCTTAAGAAATTCAGAGGTATACGATGTCAGAACTAAAGAGGGATATTCTGCATTAAAATTTTATATCAGTAGGTCAGATGCACGTCATTACTTGGTTATAACTAACTCGTTGAATAATTATGGAAGCTATCGACTTCTTCTTGTGTCTGGCAAATTAGAACTAGAGCGAGCTATAACTCATCAATTTACTTATTTGGGAAAAAGGCAGATTAATTGTTGGTCGAATCTCGACAAATCTTAAAATAATAAATTTATCTCTTTCATCTCTAAAGTATTCACTGTCCCATCTACCCATTGGGAGGAGGAACTCCTGCTATATTGATATCATCCAAAGGACGAATTTGCTAATAAGGCTTCTTGAATGTAGTTGTATAACTAATAAATGCATCTCTAATATTTAAACTAGCATTCCGATCTCTTTCTTCGACGTGGGAGCATGATTCGCATGTCCTCCATCTTTTAAGACCTCTTTTAGTTTCTTTACTATTCACATCATTCTTACAATACAACATTTCTTGGATGTATATTCTTCAGGTACAATGATCACTTGTCCCCATTTCGAGAATAGATGGCATAACAATCTATTAGGAACTGGATCACACCCTTTCACGTGTGCTTTTCCACCATTTCCCCAACAAATAGCTCTTTTCAAGTTCCCCTTCTTGAATTTCTGTTTCTTTCTCTTTATCATAGTTTGAAATTCGTTAATATCTTTTCTCCAGTCACCAATTCATTATACATCGTGTATTTGATCTTTTGTTTTAATCCAAATCGTCTAAATCGCCACTGTTTAAAGCATTTCTGACTATAAAACCAATTCATTTGCTTCATATAAGGTGCTAATGCATTTAAGTAATCAAGAAAGGTTCTTGTCTTTGATAATGTATCTTCAATATTCATGATACCATGTAGTTCTCTACCCTTCTTCAATTCCTGTTGGTATTTATTTGTAAACATCAAATGTGTATATTGTTTTGATGAAAATGAAATACTTTCTGTACTATAAATGAAATGTTTATCAGGATATACAAAGACACATTCAACATCTTTTAATTGGGTTAATGCTTCTTTATCTAATCTTCCTAAATGTCTCAAGAATGGTTTCTCAATATTGGGAATAGTTGTCTCATAACAAGCGTTTTTGAATTGACTTGTATGATTGACTTGTTCTGGAATATATTCTGTATGGTAATAGATACTCTCATCCTTTTTGAATCTCTTGGTCGTTATATAAACAGCTTTTACTTCTTCACAATATCTAACATGACATGAATACCCATTAGTCTCTATAGAAGTTAAATTTTTGAATGGAATCTTTTTCAGGAAATGTTTCCACGAATTGATTCCAAAGTATCTCTTAATGCATCCAATATCAAAAGTAATGAATCGTTCACTGAATCTTGGACATGGAAAGTATCTTAATGGTCATGCATCTGGTGATACTACAAACAAGTACTTGTTAAAAAGAGTTAAACAATCCAATGTACCTTTGTTAGCCTATTAATCATTCATCACACCATCTAATTCATAATCTAGAGTGTTTCTCTTTTTCAATTTATGTTCCAAACAACCAGGTTCATCTATATACTCTTGCCAATAGTTCTTACAAGATGTATTAATACTTGATGCTTCAAAATTGTATTGATTATCATGAGGTTTAATGGTACGATTATATATACTCATTTGATACAAACTCTTTTAGTTGATTCAAAAAGTCTCTATCGAATGATTCACATAATGAAATATCATTACAGAAATATGTTAAACAAAAAGCAGTTCTAGTGAGCGTTGTAATCTCAAAGGCCAAGCCATGTGATTCAAAGAGCCAATTAAAAAACAAACATGTCCATGAAGTAGCATAATGCATCATTCTTTGAACTCTAAAGAGCTTTCCTTTGTGATTAGGATCTTTCAAGACTGTTGACAAGGTATGAGGAACCACTTTATATTTAGTAAAATCATCCAAGAACTCAATTTCTTCTTAGACACCATCTCCTGGTCGTCTCTTACGTTTACGAGACATATTAATTAGAGTAGTTTTATTACTTTATAACAATATATTTCTTGATGTCATGATACAGATTGTTTTATCATCGATGGGGACTTGGGACAGCTTGACTATTTTCTTGAATAAATCATTTATCGCGAATTTGTATATATTTTTGTATCATTTCAACACTTTTCCAGATTTTTCTAATTGCTTACATACTCGATATTCTTCCTTTTCGCAAATGGTAAATCAATTCTAAAGAAATAACTAGCAGGTGCAGCATACATTCATCAACACCGAGGAACTGGTCCAAACATAGAAGAATTAGATGTCTTTCAATGCCTAGACAGTAATATCTGCACAATTTATTCAAGGAACGCTGGAAGTTCAAGTGCAAACAAAGAGGAAAGACGATAATTGAATGTAATGAAGCATTTACTAGTCAGACATGTACAAAGTATGGTACTCTAGAGAAACCAACTTAGAAACCTACACTTGTACCAACTGTCATTTGAAGATAGATAGAGACCATATGGCAGCAAGGAACATATACATCAAATAAATGTATCCTTATTCAATTCCGCCTCAGGGTCGTGAAAGCGTGAGCAATCACTGTAACGGAGCATCTAGCACTGCTAGTTTCTCTGTGGAAATTCTCGATTTTCTCGGAAATCAGGACTTAACGAGGAGAAAATAGACTAATTCTCAAAAAAATATGATCTGCCTATGCTTTAAAATAAAACTCAAAGATAGAAATTTCTCTTCATTGCCACTCAGGCCTTTCTTCATTTTTTACTAAACCTTTCAATGACTCGAAGATCATTGTGATACGCAACCGCCTTTATTTCAACTTACTCCTCTCTCAGCATGTCTTTGCAATGGCTATAACCCATAAACCACTTGCTTTAGTTCTTGTTTAAATATCCCAAACAATATTGCTCGCGGAATATAATTATTTTTGAAAATAAAAATGCCTGAAATTAAGCAGCTCTGGGAAGAAAATGCAAAAAATATTATATTAAAATCTCTGAGCAACTCACTTGATAAAAATGAGATCTACAGACAGATTACACCTGTACTCTTTAAGGGACTAATAGAACTAGCTCATTCATATATTGATATTACTCCAAATAAATCGTATTATGCGCAGTTACTCCAAAGAGATACAAACTGTAACATGAACCTACCAAAACATAGAAATGACACTCCTTCTAGCCGTAATATTACTAAAATAAACCCAGTGTTATGGTTGGGTCAATGGATTATCAGAAACAAAGATTTAGTAATTCGAGATATTGATATAAATACTTCGGTCTCTGCGTTTCGCGCCAGAATCAATCAAGAAGCCTTTGAGAGCGCATATCAAATTTGTTTTGATGAAACTAAATCGAGACTTTTGAATGAAAAAAAAAACATTTTGTCAGATATTCAAAAAAGCATTCTTGACCAGATTGACATTGTATTTGATAGCATTGACAAAATAATAGAGTATTCAAATGATGCTTCTTTACAAGTTACACATATGGATTATAAATACATTACCACAATGTTTGAGGAGTATAGCATAAAGATCCCTGAATACAACCATTACACTTTCATAGAATTCAAAAACGCTGTCAAAAACACAAACAAATTCGGCATGGATGACATGACCCTTGGAGAACTAAGAACTGCGAGAGAACTTTACAAGAAAGCAACACAACATGATCATTTGAACATTCTGTTTACTTACTACGATGAGAATTCTAAAACACACACTGTTACTCCTGGTTTATTGCACACAGATAAATCCTTGTTAAAAAGTTCAAAATCAATTTTAAAACTAGATTTTAATAAAACTCTTTCTCAGATATCCTTTGATTTTCCAGAATACATCCAAGAATGCAATTATTTGAAATTCAAGTATCCAGTTCAAAACCTATTTGAACATGTCTCAGTTGATTTGGTATCTCAGTATCTAAGCAAATTTTCCAATACAAAATTTAACGAGGTGGTAATCAATAGATTGAAAGTAGTTGCTGAAATGTTATTGCCAGAAGAATCTACAGATAAATTGCTTCAAATATCGTTTCCGGAGTCAAGCAACTTTATAAAGTCGCCAGATATTGCTTCAGCTCTTTTAAAACTGGTAAATGACCATTTCTATGGCGATCACTCTGTCTCTACCAGGATAGTAATTTTTGATAATGCTATAAATGCTAATGACTACAAGCTTATTAAACAGCAGTCTTCTGACACTAATGAGCTAGATTATACAGCAGTTGCAAAAAAATTTTCTAGACCATCTTTAAAATTATCTAATTCAGAATTTTTTTCCAGTCCAAAAAGTACGACGAGTTTATCTACTATATTAGAGGCAGAAAAAGATGGCCATAAACTTAACGGAATCCGTAATAGCATGAAGGCTCTAAACCTAGATAATATACACTTTGACGCGGTAACATTGCCAGAGACTTCCGATAGTCTAGCCATGTCAAGCATTAACATTGAACAACAAAGTAACACAGTTATTGCTGTCTCGCACTTAAATTATAGTACTAATGATACTCCAGACACCATACAAAGTTCTGATTCGTCTATTAACAATCGAAATTCAGATAGAACCACAATGCAAACCAGAAATTCTTCAAAACATATTGATGGGGACCTTGACTTAGATTCTGCTAATGGACCCAAGGATTTATTAGAGTTCACTCGTATTGAAACTGATAATATCAACACGCTTCAATGCCATCCGGTAGATACTGCATTAAGTATACAGGAACAAAGCAAAGTTTCTGCCGTTGAATTCGCTTTTAATAATAAGAATAGTGCGGGTAGCGATGTGTATTTGGACAAGGCCTTCTCGGAATCAGGAAATTATGCAAGTTTAGAGCTCAATAGTATTTTTAAGGGTGACAGAGAAATTAACGATAAATCGTCGGTTGCTCTGAATGAATATGTGGAAAATAAATCTAAATTGCATCAATTAAATGAAACAGTAATCAACTATGCTTTTCCGTATAGTAACACTTCAGAAACCCAGAACATCCTTTTAAATGATGATATTGAGGTTAAATTTGATAATGACTTGAATTTTGTAAATATGCCATTGATTAGAGCATTAAATATTGTGGAAGATCCAGTAGAAAATTTTGGGTCACCAGAGACAACATCCAAAGCGGTTAAAGAGGATGAAAGTAAAATTCACAATACCTTAACTGTTACACGAACTATTGCGCCACCGACAAGCAAAAAGAATGAGGTAATCCAATTTTCTGAAACGGAATACAGCAGTCTAAACCTGTCAACAGGTGTAGAAATTGGTGATATTTGGCATGCCGGCAGTAATGTTGTAGCTAAGGACTATAGAAGTAGTTACGACGGCGCAAACAGCTATGTTACTGAGTTCCTAGACAAACCCAACGATAAACAACTTGTGTCAAGCGGCACTGACTCCAGAGACATGGAGGCTCAAAGTGACAATACAAAACAAAGTTTAGGCTTCAACAACTTATTAGCTAATAACATAATCGAGACTCATTCTACTAGAATTTCAGTATTTCATAATGCCTTACCTGCACCCATGAGTAGAAAAGCATCTTTAGTAACGGCCAAGCACGATTTAGTATTTAATGACGAAACCTTAATTCAGCATGATATCGGGAAGTGCATTGGTAACGCTGTAGATATTCCATTGCAAATGACATTTCAGTCCAACGAAAACGGAGTTACCACTCAGGTGTATTTGCCAATTAGTAATGAGAAAAATGAAGTTATTGGAATGGTGAATATAAGTAAATTCAAAAACATGGAGGCAAATAACAGTTATAACACATTAGTCAGAGAAATTGAAAACGAAATTTTTACAGGAGCCGAAATAAAAGTACTGAAAGACTTGACAGCACAAGTAAAGGAGGGATATAAGAAGAGAGCAGAAAAGATGCAATTTATAAAAATGAGCAAAATGGCAAAAGAATGGATGGAATATAGTCATGGAATTAACATAGAATTCTACCTGGTTGAAGCAAGCATGAATGATGCTACAGAAATAAAAACCCATGTTTACAGGTACAACCCGAGCATTACAGAATCAGTAGATATTCAGCAAGGACTGAACACATCTTTCGTCAACCTTGTAAGTCCAGCACTGGAACCAGAACTATACAAGTCCGCTGAAGGTAAATGCAAAATAACAACAATAGAGTATGAGATTTATCCATTTTATGATGAAGAACTTCAACCATTTGGATTGGTAAGAGTAATGAAAGATCTAGAATACAATGAAGAGCAAGATCAAGATGTCAATAAAGTTGTAAACGCCTTGTCTACTGCTGTAGATTTCTTTAGAAAGGAACAGAACGGTGTTAAAATAGCTCCAATTTTGCAAGGTGAGAGCCTAACAGACCAGTCACAACAAGACATATTGTTTGCTCGATTCTTATTGACCGACTTACGACAGTTGTTGCTAAGCCTGGATTCATCATCTATTGCAGAAATCAAAAGCTACAAATTTCCTCCTAAGGCAGTACTACAAGTTATGCAATGTGTATTGTATTTATTTGGAAAGAGGCCTTCAGATGTTTACACATGGCCTGCCGTAGTTAAATTTGTAAATTTTGAACTTTTGAAGAAAATGGCATCTTTTGATCCTACTGCAGATATTAGGCCACTTTATTTTAAAAGGGTTGAAATAACAATTAAAAGTATAAATCAAAAGTTAATGTAGCAATGAAATCAAAAGATATCAGAAAACACGGATCCCAACCAACAAAAGACATGTTCAGTTGGTTGGTAGTATCATTGCATTTAAATGAGAGATCAGTAAAAGCTAAAAGAAAGTTGAACTTGTTTGTTGAAGAGGTTGCTGATGAAGAGCTAGACTTGATTCTTTAAATAAACCCGTTTAGCAATTTTACTGCTTATGGGACACCAAATATAAAAACTAGACTAACTCGTTTTTAAAGGAGGTGCACCATACGGAGGAAATCATTAATGAAAGATCTTCTATTATACCAATTTTCTTTCATTACCTTCAATCCCCTCTTCAAAATAAAACTAGAAGACCCTGCATCTCGTTCAAATATGTGAGGTCTTGGAGCATCTAAGCAAAAGGTGCATTTTCTTAGACGGTACTCTTTCTTCATTTCATTTAATGTCATACTAACATCATTACTCTTATGTATTTCATTCTCACAGACATTACATTTCTTTGAAGTGTAATCTATGGACAGTCTCCCTGACTATTGTCTTGCTGAATTTCAATTTCGTTTTAACTGTTCCAAGAACTTAGTACTATGAATTGGTATTATGAATCAGAGGTTTATTTGAAATATTTCAGAGTGCTAGTATAGTTTTTACAGAGTAATAGTGATATTTTATTTGAAATAAAGACTGGATGAAAGAGTAAGAGAATAGCTGTACAGAATATTTATTTTTGAAATTTCGATACAAAAAGTTATTTATTTTCCTTTTATACTCGTCAACTCCGCAACTAGCTGAATGTCCACTCGCCTCTTGAATCCATAAAATTAATAAAGCTGAAATAATGTTCAAGTTGTTACACAAAGTTGGTCCAGTTTTTATATTTGATGTCCCATCTGTATAAAGTTTTAGTCAATTTAAAGATCTATTGATGATTGCCTTATATATCTCTTCATTATTAAGTGGCTCCAGTAGATTATAAAGTACATATTCACCACTTATAGCTTCGAAGAGTAAACTTCAGTTGAATTGTGAAATCTAACTTTAAACCTGCACATATATTTGACTGCCCTCCATCTGCCATACTGCGCACAATCAGTTTTTGTAAGGTTGTAAACGAATCAAGTCTTCTAGTTATAGAATACTGTTAGCAAATGGGGAATGACCAACTTTGCGAAGAAAAAACATGGAATGACTATTTCGTCTTCTTTTTGGTGATAACATACTGGCTGTACTTCCAAAAAATAGCAAATTATTTTTAATGTGGGCGGCAATAGTGTATCAAGTAAAATTAAAAGAGACCGGGGACACCGCAAGATTAATAAGGTGTGTAGATTGATACAAACGACTGCTATAAAATGATAAGTGTCATTATAAAAAGTCAATGGCTAGTATTATTTTACACCTTATGTCTTTGAAACACATTTGTATGTAACACTATGTTCGTGTCCTTTGATTTCACTGGATTTTATCTTAGTTACAATGCTAAGCATAGATCTATCAAAAAATTTAACTCTAGTGCAGTATCTGGCTCCAAATCTAGCCGTTACTGATGCTGTTTCACTCACTTAGACGTATTTATTGAAACATGATTTTAACAGTTATGATTATTCGTGCAGTCCAATGTGGTCCATCTTTTGGAGCTTGCGCGGACCAATTATGCTGCAGTAAGTTTGGAAACTGTGGTGATTCTTCAGATTTTTGCGAGGTCAATGCAGGTTGTAATACTAAATATGGCTTCTGTTGGGGTGTATGTGCGCCTTATAATGGAGAGTGCACCGGGCCCACAGATTGTTGCTCCACGGATGGGTGGTGTGGCACCTCTAACGAGCATTGCAATCCTACTCCTAAAATTAGATCATGCGTTAATCCAAAACATGCTCACATCATGATAAATGCTCCGTTAAGAATTAGGCAATACTCAGATGCATTTAATTCTTTTAATATTTCTGGATCTTTCTTTATCAATGCTGATAACTACGCAAATATGAATGAATTAGACTTAGATTTATTGTATGCAGTTGATAATGGGCATGAAATCGGTATGTTTAGTAATCAAGTGCAAACATCCGGGAAATTGAGCTCTTTCTCTGCATATAATCTGATAAAACCTAATGTAGACATAATAAGGTATGTAAGCGGGGTTGCACCAGTTGCGTACATCCCCAAATCATTTGAGAATGGCACATACACTCAAGCTGCCTCTCAACTAGGGCTGAGTCCGTTTTCAGATCCTACTTTTTCTTATAACAGCTCTGAATCTTTAATTGATTCTTTGTTGATGAATTCTCCTCCAATATTAATGGCTCTTGATAGCGATGATTTCATTCAATCTTTGCCACAGATTATTGATTACTACCAGTTTAAAAGGTTTAAATTTGTTTCTTTATCTGCATGTTTGGGTAAGCCTAAGTCACAATTTCCATTTACTGGTTTGAGGCCACGTAGCAAATCCAACAGACCAACGCCAATACATACTCCTTTACCGGTTCCTATTCAGTCTGCACCGTTTAATTCTTGCAATGATAAGCAAATTGCTGTGGTTGTTATTGGGGGTCCTAGCAAGCATTACAACCATTATCTTAGATTAACGCAGGACTTGAATATTCCCATTAACTTCTTTCCTTCTACAAATGACTCTTCGATGGCTTATAATCGTGACGCTCTTGAACTATCAAAGAACAACCAATTTGGTCTTCAGTTTTCTTACAATGCCAAGTCTAATTCGTCTATTTTAACAAGCACTAATTACCAGCGACAGGTTACCCAAATGCTCACTCATAACAATGGCCACATGTTTATTTATCCTGATTTTGGCGCATGGAATTCCTCGATTTTAGCGCAATGGAATGATTTGGGATATACCGTGGTCAGTTCAAACTTGGACTCCGAAGATTGGAGGATAAATCCCAGTAAAAAAGATGTCATGGACTCTGTTGATGCTGCGTTGAGCTATGATGAAGATTCTGGTTATATTCTAACTTGCAGTGGCTATGTAGGTGTTTGTGCCGATGCAATTCCTAGTATTGCAGGTACGTTTCTCGTTAATAACTATACTTTTGTTAATCTTGACACTTGTTTAAACCGGACTAACTCTAAGATTTTAGAGCCTCATCAATTCGAGTATAACAGTTTAGACACTTCTGTGGTTAGTGGGGCAGTTAGCTCATTCTGCGGACCACTATACAATAATCAGAAATGTGATACCAACTACTGCTGCTCTATTTTCGGTACTTGTGGATTAAACAAAAATTTTTGCTATGGCGATTACTTTTGCGGCTGGAACTGCAAGGGTGATGAGCCTCCATTTTTACCAGGAGCATTGGAGGAACCTATTTTGACATGCAAAAACAAGAAACAGGTTGCTTTAACCTTTGATGATGGTCCACATGCCAATTATACTGATTTGTATCTTGACGTGCTGCAGAGGCGTAATATAACGGCTACTTTCTTTGTTTCTGGATATAATTTAATAAAGAATCAGAAGCCATTCCTTAGGACTTTAAAACTGGGACATGAAATTGCCCATCATACTTGGAACCACAGCGACTCCCAAATACTCATCAAAGATTCTGCTGGATTTGACTTTGATATGAAAAGTAACGCCGAACTGATCTACAATTTGACTGGCAAAAATCCACATTTCTTTAGGCCTCCTTTTGGAAGCTTTAATCAGGAAACTATGGATAGATGGCACGCTCTAGGCATGGTTCCTGTCATTTGGGATATAGATTCGAACGATTGGCGCAATCCTACGTTGTTTGACCTTGCTTTCACTAACATCATAGATTCTTTTAATGCGGACACCGATGGCCCTCATATAATCTTGTGCCATGATATCCATCCTACTTGTTTAAAACATCTAGATGACATCATTGACTTGTTTTTATCATTTAATTATACATTTGTGAATACTAGTGAATGCCTCGGTCTAAGTGAATGGCAGGAGGATGTAAAGCCTGATTCGGTGAGAACTCCCTTTCAAATTGAATATCCATCTCCCAAGAATGAATCTGAGAATGTACCAATAAGTTTAACCCATGATGCGATAGCTAACTATAGCCAATCAATGAGCAGTGTTTATCAACCAGCTATTTATAAGAAGTGCATTAATAAGGTTGTACATATACTGGTGATTGATGGTCCCAGTGATGAAGGTATGCTTATACAAGAGGAACTTATAAATAACAAGATAAATGGTACTTGGATGCTGAGCGATACCATGGTTCAAAACTATAGACAAGTTCTGGATATAAGTAAGCAACAGGCTGTTGGCCTTAGTGATTTTACTGGAAATGCAACATTGGTTGACGAATTAAGAGAATTACTGCAAACACTGACTCACAATAATGGGTACAGATATATATACAGCGATAACCATACTGCATTGGGTATTTACAATGATTTAGGATACTATTTGGTCCATAGTAACCTGGATCCTGAGGACTACATGGATAACTCAACACTGTCCCTAAATACCATAAAGTCTGCTTTGCAATTAGACAGTAACAAAGGCTACATTATAAACTGCGGGGGATATACTCAGACGTGTGCTTCTATAATGGGGGAAATGGTTCAATTGTTTAAATCATATGGATATACGTTTGCTACACTACAGGACTGCCTAAGATTACCATTCATAGCAACCTCTTCAAGAACTTCTTCAGAACCGGCTGTCACTACTGCAGGTAACGCTGGTCTTAAGATTACGATACCAACTAGTCAAGTTTTTGGTAGCAACGCGACATATCCAATAAGCAACCCACCGTATAATGCACAGTGCGGGCCTTTGAACGATAATCAAGGATGCGAGACATTCTATTGCTGTAACATGTATTTTTAATTAATTTAGATTTGGAGAATGCGGATTAAATGTGAACTCTTGCTATAGTGACTACTTTTGTGGATGGAAATGCAAAGGAAAGGCTCCAGAAATAGAAGCAGGAGCTCTAGAAGAGCCAATAAAGCACTGCAAGAACAATAAACAAGTGGCATTATCATTTGATGATGGTCCACATGGAACCTATACCGATATGTATTTGGATGTGTTAAAACGAAGGAATGTTACAGCAACGTTTTTTGTAAGTGGATATTCTATAATAAAGAATCCAAGTAAATTGTTGCGGGAGGCAAAAGAGGGGCATGAAATAGGGCATCATTCATGGAATCACACAAATTCCCAGTCTCTGATAAATGATATTGCTGCGTTTGAGTATGACATGGGTCAAACTAGTAACCTGATATTCAACATAACAAAATTAAAACCTAAATTAATCAGACCACCATTCGGCAGCTACAATCAAGCAACGATGAATAAGTGGTACAAAGATGGAATGGTACCGGTGATATGGGATATAGATAGCAATGATTGGAGGAATCCCACACGCGCTGATCTGGCATTCCAGAATATAGTGAATAAACTGAAGCTGGATACCACAGCAGGACATCTGGTTCTATGCCATGACATCATACCTACGTGCCTGCAGCATTTGGACGATATCATCGATTTATTTTTGAGCAATAATTACACATTTGTGACCACCAGTGATTGTATAGAGGAGGATGCATATAAAGAATAAAAAGCTTGAGTTACTGTCAAATTTATTTTTAATCAAATTTCATGTACATTACTTAGTCGAATTTAGCTTGTTTTATGCGCACTGGGATTTGACTCTTCAAATTGTGGCTTATTTTTGCCAATCAAAATGGAGAAAACAAACTCTTAAGCTTTTGAACATCCCGTGACATTACCATGCTAATCATTCCGTCTTTAGTATGGAGCGTGACACCAATAGCCGATTGTTCTTTACTTCAGAGCATTGCTATCAGTTTAAATATGGACAAAACTAATTCTGAAATCATGAAACAAATTCTGAGTGACTGCTGCGCGACAAGTGGCATCACGTGTAACAACGGCAGGGTAAATACAATTAACTGGGCATCCTTACGCCTTAATGGAACCATTAACTCGACCCAGCTTTTGCCTTCCGCTTTGACAAGTTTAAAACTAGACAATAACATTTTATCTGGAAATATAACAAATCTTGAATTACCGAGTACCATGATAGTTTTTAGTGCTGTTTCCAACAGACTTGTCGGTAGTGTCCCAAAATTGCCGTACTCATTGCAATATTTACAGCTTGACAATAATATTTTGACAGGGCTGTTCCCAATTTTAAATTCAAAGCTCACTTATTGTTCTCTATCTAACAATCAAATTTCAGGTAGTCTACCAAGTTTTTTGCCTGCTGCTATGATGTACTTCAAGGTACAAGCTAATGCGCTTACTGGGCCATTCTCTTTAGGCACGTACCCAAACAGTCTAAAATATGTTTATATTCAAAAAAATCTGCTTCAAGGTACTGTAACAGATATGGGTAACAGCAGCATCATAGAGTTTACGGCACATGCTAACCTTCTTTCTGGTAAGGTTCCCTCCTTTCCCGTAACACTTAAGCAACTTATTTTGGGATATGAGGGTTTCCCAGGAAACCAGTTTACAGGAGCCGTAGAATTATACCAACCAAAAGTTTTGCGTTTAAACAACAACCTTATATCTAGTGTTATTATATATAACACTTCTCTCTTGACTACCTGTGATTTGTCTTACAATCCTTTTCTCAACATACTTAATGTTATTGATTTAAATTGTTTGAAGAACGGGCTTTATGTTCCAAATCAACAAGCACCTCGGGAGGACTCATTATCAACATCTGCTTTTATGCAATCAAGCCCCACTGTAGTGATCACCTACAGCATACCACAAGATTCAAAAATTCAAGACTCTAAAACCGAAGAAACTGAATCTAATCCAGTGACAGCATTAGAAAACTTCACAGAGAAATTCTATGGTACTATTTCCTCCATTCAAAAATTGAAGAGCCGCTCAAGCAAAATGTACTCGTCGCCTACTGACAAGACGGATCTGAAATCTTTTACAAGCTTAGGGACTGCAAACTTTTATAACACAAAGGAAGTACTTGTACAAGGACCAAGTACAGGAGAGAATAACGGCTCATTGGTTTATTGGTTGTTCGGAGGCTTTGCATTAGCCTGTGCATTATTATTTTTGGCTGCAGCTGTGTTTAAAAGTCCGAAAATTTATTCCAAATTTGGAAGAAAGAACAGTTTTGCGACGCTGAACACCTTTGGAAACAAGACGGTTAGTAACATTTAAATTTATTTTGAAGGCGAGATTCAATAAACTTTTTGTTATAAACCAATTCGTAGTATATGGCTTTTCCACATTAAGCTGCTTCGTTGTCTGAAATCGAAAGTTCCGGCGTCGCATTTGATTTGAGGCGAGAAACGTCATTAAAAATTTGAAACAAATGTTAATAATAATTTGGAACATTTACGCAGTCCAATGCGGACAGTTATTTGGACCATGTAGAGATGGATCTTGTTGCAGCAAGTTTGGATTCTGCGGAGATAACGAAGATTTTTGTGAAATAAATGCAGGGTGTCAGACGCAGTACGGATACTGTTGGGGTATATGTGCCCCACTTAACGGGAGATGTGTTGGAACAACAGATTGCTGCTCACTGGATGGATGGTGTGGTACTAGCAATGAGCACTGCAATCCAACTCCATTGATTAAATCGTGCGTTAATCCAAAACATGCACATATAATGGTCGACGCCCCACTAAGGATACCGCAATATGTAGAAGCATTTAACTCATATAACATTTCTGGTTCATTTTTTGTATCTGCGGAATCTTATGCAAGCATCAACGAAGTTGATTTGGATTTACTGCTAGTAGTTGATAACAATCACGAAATTGGCTTGATAAGCAGTCAAACCCAATCCAACGTAAAACTTACTCCTTCTCTCATATACAATACCATAAAGCCCAACATTGATATTATAAGGTATGTAAGTGGGGTAGCTCCTATTGCATATTTGCCAAACTCGTTTGAAAACGGTACTTACCTTCAAGCAGCCGAACATTTAGGTATGCCATCCTTGTATAACCCTTCTAATGTTTACCATAATAGTGAAGAACTAATAGACTCGATAATAACAAATTCTTCACCTTTGTTGATGGCGCTAGACAATGACTACTTCCTACAGGCGCTGCCAGCGATAATTGAATATTATAAATTCAAGAAGCTTCAGTTCGTAGCTCTGTCTACTTGCTTAAATAAACCAAAAACTCAGTTTCCATATCAGGGAATTAGACCTAGAATCAAATCAAATCGTGTGGTTCGGCCATTTGTACATGCTCCAACTGCAGCGCAATATGCACCATATAATCAGTGCAACAATAAACAGGTGTCTGTTGCAATAGAAGGCGGCCCCAGTATATACTTTCATGAGTACTTGAAAATTACAAAAGACTTGGGTATCCCAATTAGCTTTTTCCCATCCGCAGACGACACTGCAATGGTATATAATCGCGAGGCTCTGGAACTTAGCCGTCATAATCAATTTGGGATTCAGGTGTCATTCAATTTGACTTTTGGGCTTGATAAACTTGAGGCCAATACTACACATCAGCAACATGTCACACAAAAACTTACGCATAACAATGGTGACATGTTTTTATTCCCAAACTTTGATGGCTGGAACACTACCACACTCCAATACTGGAACAACTTGGGATTTACAGTCGTCGGTGCAAATTTAGATTCTCAAGATTGGAATGTTAATACAACACAAACCACTTTACTGGAATCAATAAGTGAGGCATTGGAACATGACTCAAGCACTGGCTACATATTCACTTGTATTGCATATAGCAAAGTTTGTATTGATGCGTTCCCAAGAATTGTGGGACTGTTCTTACAGCACGACTACGAGTTTGTTAACATGACAACGTGTTTAAGCATTAAGGGAAATACAAAAATTATAAATCCCCACCCTACGGAATACAACAGTGATGATACTTCAGTGGTTAGCGGAGCAGTTAGAGCGCTCTGCGGACCAAAGCACAATAATCAGAAATGTGATGCCAACTATTGCTGCTCTATTTTTGGAACCTGTGGCTTGAGCAAAGACTACTGCTATGGTGATTACTTTTGCGGATGGAATTGTAAAGGTGACGAGCCTCCAGTATTAGCAGGGGCTCTGGAGGAACCTATAACATCTTGCAAAAAGGATAAAACGGTCGCGCTTACATTTGATGATGGCCCACATGCTAACTACACTGACATGTACCTGGATGTGCTAAAACAGAGAAACATAAAGGCAACATTCTTTGTTTGTGGGTACAACTTAATAAACAACCAAAAGCAGTTTTTTAGAACTCGCTCAGAAGGACATGAAATAGCTCACCATACCTGGAATCATACGGATCCGCAAATATTAATTAAAGATTCTCAAGGTTTTGATTTGGATATGAATTCTACAGCAGATTTACTGTATGAGTTAACTGGCAAACACGCTTATTTCTTTAGGCCACCCTATGGTAGTTTTAATCAGGAAACATTGGATAGGTGGCACAAATTAGGAATGCTGCCAATAAATTGGGATATCAACAGCTATGACTGGAAAAATCCAACAAAGTATGACATGGCCTTCAATAACATCGTTGCAGACTTCAATCTCAATACAAATAGTGGTCATATCGTTCTATGCCACGATATTATCCCCACATGCCTTACACATTTAGATATGATAATTGATCTATTTCTTAGTAATAATTACACTTTTGTAACTATGAGCGAGTGCCTGGAGCTGGAGCCATGGCAGGAAAGCCCGCATCCACCACATATAGAATCTCACTATACTGTAGAGTACCCTACAAATTGAGCAGTCGCGGCTCTAGATAACTTGTACCAGTTGCTTTATTCTCGTAGGTAATCCCGAAGCAATACCGGTCTCCTGCTTAGCTAGAGCCATTTCATCTTGTAGATAGTGCAGTTTCCAATGCTTCCAATTCTTCACATTAGACTATGGAACCCCATTATTCCCTTGCTTCGATAATAAAACTGTTAAAGTACTTGAATTAATTGTAATACAAAACTTTCACTTCTGCATAAGGAATGAGTGAGTCACTTATCAGGCTTTAGAGTGACATCAAAAGATTTAGATTGTGGCAATAAACCTTTTAAATGCAATTTCCTAACCACATGTTCCTCGCCTGTAAACACTCAGAATGATTCTGAACATAATCTCGGTACCAACTACTCATGGACCTAAAACTATTGTTTTGCTTTAATTTTGTAAAATTCTTTGTTTTTGATTAGTATTGAACGTCAGGTTGGAAAAGAAGATTTATGGGTAGTGAAAAGTCTACATCTAGTGTATTTAATAACATTTTGATGTACAATACGAATTGTGATGGTATGGAGGCACCAGTTGCAGCCAGTAGTCTGATAAGGATTATGAAATTTCACCTTCTTTCAATATAGCTTGAATTCTAATTAAGAAGTGATGTCCGGTAGAAATTTACAGCGTATTAATCGCACTTTCTTGTGACATTGAGTCTATAAAATTAATGAAATAAGTCTCGACTAAAATCCATATTGGAGATCTAAAACTAAACATTATCTAACAAAAGATTCTCGTAGCTATGGAGTTCACTGTGGATGTACACAGATCACCGAGATAATACAGCAAGAGCTAGGTTTGGTTTTTCTACGGTACTCCAAATAGGTAAATGTGGGTGAAGTTTTTATGGAGGCATTTCGTTTGGTGCCTCTTGAATTAACATGTTTTTTGGTTTAAGCGGTGTACTTAGTAATTTAGAGGAAATCACTATAGCAGTTCCATACTTCATTACTTGATAGGCTAATGAGAATCTTAACTTTTCTAATATCTACCACATCCGCACAGTCTGACTTAATTTCTGTCACGAATATTTAAAAGATTCTTGGAAAGTTGAAAATATTTATTAAATATTTTTCAGTCTCAGATCAGGTCCCAAATGTTTCTGAAGATTCCTACGAATCCAAAAGTTATAGCGTCTATTTTTAACACAGATAAGGCGTTTATAATCGGAAACACTAACTGCATATGGCCGTTATTTACTGAATGGTACCGCTGGAATAGCGAAATTAGAAATCCTTTTGACACTTTTGTGGAGGAGCAATTAAACAAAGCTTTTCCGAGTAATCTGTTTTATAGCCATATTAAGTATAAGGGTGCTTTTCTGCCATTTCAGCAGATGAGCGGACTTTACTTTGAGTCACATTCCAACTTGTCGATTCATCCAGTATATGGACCCTGGATTTCTCTACGTGCATTGGTATTAGGCGAAAATGTACCTAATGTACCGGAAATCTTTATAACATCTGATCAGTTAAAATCGATTCGCAAAATATCGCTAAATCCCTATCGATGGGAAAATCATGTAAAAATAAGAAAGTTGCTAGGAAGTTTTACCAAGTCTCAAAAGTATGAATTCACATATCAACAGTTAATGTATCACTATAATCGAGTTTTAGTGTGAGCATTCATGTGATGGTAAATATTAGCACAAGAACCAAGTGCATTTAAACATTCTTTGGAGAAGAAGTCACTCTCGTCTGTGTTTAATGTCTTATTGAGATGCACTGCAGATTCTAGAGAAATCTCTGAGCCAGTATGCTAACTGGAGATGTCTCCTGGATCATTGTGCAAAAAGAGATAAAATCTTCCTTAAAAAAGTACCCGTATTCATCGCCTAAATATTAGGCATGTTAGTTTTGATTTCGTCCATTCTTTGTCATCTCGGGTTTGGCCATATTCTTGGAGAGATTCATGACTTGAAGATCAATGTTTAGTAAACTTGTTATTCTTGATCATTTGAGACTTAATGATTCAAATTCTTGCTCTGGATTTTGTATTTCATGTCTCATGTCTTGAGAATAGCGAAAAGGCGGAATAAAATATAGATGCGTGTATTTCAATGTACGCTATCTGCTGCCATATGATCTCTTACTAATCGTGAATGGTATTTTGTGAGTGCATATGTCTCCCAATTGGTTCCTTCAAAGTACCTCACATAGTACACGTTAAATAAGTGATTAATTTTATTTTTGGACCATTTTGAATTTAAAACGCTGGTAACAACTAGGACATGAAATACAAAGACTAGACTAACTTTCTGAAATAGTTTAAATCACTATTTCAAGTGTGTATTAATCGATAGTGAAATAAATTAACCTGTTCAAGTAAATTATTTTAGCATAAATGCTTTTCATCCATCGAAATCTTAGGAACAATGATTAATAAGAAGAGAAAACTAAAATAAGTTGTATGAAAGGTGCTAAAAAGAAAAAGGAACAGATAAAGAGTATTGTCTAAGAATATGCACCTTTTGCATAGACATTCAAAGACCTCGTATATTTGAAAGAGATAGTGGTCATCTTTTTATATTTTAAAGAGGAGAATGACATTAATGAAAGAGGGACTTTTATTAATAATAATCTTTCCTCCTTATGGAGCACTTCCTTTAAAAACGACTTTGTCTAGTTTTTACATTTGGCGTCTCAGATCTCAAAAAGATAAAAGTAAATTTAAGCTACGATAAATGATTTATTTAGTTAGATTCGATTACTGTTCTTTGGCCTTAATAAGGGTTTCGCTTATTTCTTTCAGCTCATCAATGGTCAACACTGGCTTTTTTAACGGCTTTAGAATGTAGAAGCCATCCTCAAGATCCCAATTGTACAAATCAGCAATTTGATGAAGATAAGGGCCAAGAAAGAATTGGCATTCCTTTATCGATAGAGAAACACTGATATCACAAAGCATATTAGCAACAAACTTCATAATGTTAAGCTGAAAGGTAGGATCTTCATTTTCTAAATACAAGTGCAAATCAGGATACTGATGCTCCAATATTGCTTTCCATATTAGCTGCAACTGCCTATTGGGGTATTTGTTCAAATAATAACCAGCTCTCCGAATTTCACCGGAAATCAATAAATTACGAATCTGATGCTGCTCTTCCTCCATTGTTTGGAAAAAGTGTATTCCTTTCCACGCTTGTCATTTAAGTTACAATCAATATAGTGCAACATATAGACTTTAATAACCGAATATGTTTACAAAGATTCAAGCTGCTTAAACTATTTTTGGCTGCGAAAGTATTGCGACCTGAGAAGTCGCTTACGCTATCACAACACATATGTTCAAACGATTTTCTATGATTCATGGCGCATATCTTTTTTGTTTGTTTCTTGATAACATGAATCGTAAAACAATGGAGTCGGTGCTAGATGATAACGATCCTTTGATAATTGAAAGCAAAGTTAGCGAGACTAAAAGAGCAAAATCTCCATCCATATTAGTAGCTAGGGCCAACCAGATCCAAAATGATGTTCAGATTGTAATGGATGAAGAAGAATTAGATTTTTCAAAGAATTGCTGTATGTTTGGATCAGAGCAGCACAAGAAGTTTATTAAAAATAGGATAGAAACTTGCAAGGACAGTGAGAAAGATTTGTATGAAAAGCAACTTAATGTTCTTGAAGAAACGGACAAAGACGAATACACACACGCAACTTATGAACTATTTGGTAAATTGCCAAATTTGAGAGTGATAAGACATCCTAGAGTCGGTGTTATTCATCCATTAAGGGTCCAGCAGTACATATATCAGGACATATTACACCGAGAAGAAGAGGAGCGGAAAACTAGTTGGATGGAGTTGTTTTTTGATTTGATATTTGCTGGGGTAATATCGCAACTCAGTCATTCACTGCAGCATCATTTCGATAGTTTAGGAATTTGGGAATTCTTTATAAAATTTGTCATGATTTGGCGGGTGTGGTCGTTGCAGGTGTTGTCTATGAATCGCTTTTTCAGTCGCGATCTAATTCCCAAGATTTACTTGTTAATAGTCGCAGCTATAGCAATAGGTCTTAGTTTGAATCTTGGAGACTATCACATTTCAGCAATGTTTATCGCCTTTTATCTCATAAATGAGCTAGTTCATTTGCTTAATGTTCTGGTATTTTCTATAGCTCAACCTCTCTTTTTTAAAGATTTGACAATCAACAACTTTATCACCACTCTGATGACAATTCCCGCTATTTCAGCTCTGTTTTTTGAGGGCTACTATACTCGCAACATTTTGCTTACTGTAAATATACTGCTAACATTGTATTGCAATATGCCTGCTAACTTTGTGCTTACCTCCATATTTAAACCCAAGCATAAAATTGCTCTTAATATTGAGCATTGGAGCGAAAGATTTGGGTTGTTTACAATTATTGTTCTAGGCGAATCTGTGCTTGCTATTTTGACATCCAACTTTGGATACAGCTATCCTACGAGTGTATTAGGAATGATTGTAGTTGCTTCTATTCAGTGGATATATTTCGATGTAGATTCAGCTAAGCAGTATTTGCATGCTGTGCGAAGAAGTAGATACACAGGAGTAATGTGGTTTATGCTTCAAATGCCATTGCATTGCTCAATAGCATTTAGTGGAGCCTGTTTAGGAATGCTAGTTGTAGATTTAGATAAATCGAACAAATACACAAATTTGGCACAATCCGCTTATATATTCTCACTTGGATTGGTGCTGCTATTCATGGGGTTAATAAACATGACTCATAAATCACTAGATGACACTGAATCACGAGTGCTAAACATCCCCAAGAGAATGAGGCTGATGTTCAGATTTTGTGTGTCAGCCGTTCTGATTGTAATAGCCAGTGCATTAGACCCATACGCAATAAGTGTGATAGTTGTAGTAGGGCTATGTGCTCTGTTGTTCTTTTTCATGGTGATTGTAGAAGAATGGGGTGGAAAAACTAAAGTAAATTGTTAATTTGTAAGTATTATTTTCGAAAACAGCCAAGCCATCGTTTTACGATCATTCTATCATCGGAAGACAGAAAAGCATTTAAATAAATCTCAAACTGTATTATTTTTCAAACCACGGATGTTGCGAATTTTACGTCAAAAACAATTTGATGTTGCAGTAATAGGCGGTGGTCCTGGTGGCTATGTTTGCGCTATAAAAGCTGCGCAACTGGGTCTCTCAGTTGCTTGTATCGATAAACGTGGTGCCTTTGGTGGTACATGTCTCAATGTAGGCTGCATTCCATCAAAAGCTTTGCTACATGATAGTCATCTATTCCATTCGGCTCAGCATGATTTTTCCAACCGTGGTATTATTGCTGATGTAAAACTAGACTTGGATAAAATGATGAACCGTAAAAATCAATCAGTTAAGAAATTGACTTCTGGAATTGAGATGCTCTTCAAGGGTAATAAAGTGACTCCATTCACTGGCTCTGCCTCCTTTGTGTCTAATAATAAACTGCAAATTACAAATAACAAGGAATCTACAACCATAAATGCTAAAAATATTGTAATTGCTACAGGCAGTGACCCTGCTGTTCTTCCTGGCTTTACTGTAGACGAATCTAAGATTGTTACCAGTACTGGTGCTCTAGAACTCCAGAAAGTCCCTAAAGAACTAATTGTTATAGGGGCTGGTGTAATTGGCTTAGAATTGGGCTCTGTTTGGAATCGCTTGGGTAGCAACGTTACTGTCATTGAATATCTTCCTTCTATTGGGGCTGGAATGGATGAAGATGTTGCTAAACACTTCCAGAGGTTACTAACAAAGCAAAAAATTAACTTTAAAATGGACACCAAAGTTGTTGGCCACGCCCCATTCAAAAATGGATTTAATGTGGAAATTGAGTCTAAAGGCGTTAAAAGTACTGTTTACGGTGACGTTCTCTTACTTGCTACAGGCAGAAGACCTTTTACTGACAATTTAAATCTCGAGTCTGTAAATGTAACCAGTTCAAAAGGTAAAATCGTTGTGAACAACCATTATCAGACGAATGTTCCTAATATATATGCTATAGGTGATGTTATCAAGGGTCCGATGCTGGCCCACAAGGCTGAAGAAGAGGGTATCGCTGTTGCGGAGTTGCTGGTTAACAAACCTGGGCATGTCAACTACGAAGCTATTCCAAGCGTTATCTATACATATCCAGAGGTCGCGTGGGTTGGATATAATGAGAAAGAACTAAAAGAGAAGAAAATAGAGTACAAAAAGGGACAGTTTCCATTTATTGCAAACTCAAGAGCCAAGACAGTTGACGAGACTGATGGATTTGTCAAGGTACTTACTGATGCAAAGAGCGACAAACTATTGGGAGCGCATATCATTGGTGCAAATGCGGGTGAAATGATAGCAGAGGGGGTAATTGCTGTTGAATATGGAGCAAGTAGCGAGGATATAGCAAGAACATGCCATGCGCATCCAACATTGAGTGAAGCATTCAAAGAGGCCTGCTTGGCGGCACATGCTAAAGCCATACATGCTTGAACAACAGTAAACATTATTTCTATAATCCTCCTGAATTCAACTGCAGCAATTGGGACACCAAATATAAAAACTAGACTAACTCGTTTTTAAAGGTGCACCATACAGAGGAAATGCTATCATTAA